>PNEQ01035894.1:0-30856 GCA_003012365.1 Medauroidea extradentata | reverse complement strand
TCAGAATTTAGTGTCTGCTACAATTATTAAAGAGAAGTGGGTATTGGTGCACAAGATAAAGTCATACAGTTAATGGAAAACAGTATGCAAAAAGATTTAAGTATATGTGGTGGTTCAGTACAGGTGAGCATTTCTAAAGGCACTGTTTAATTTATATTTTCAGCCAGTTTGTTTCTTCCCACTGCATATAAATGTAGCATTGCCAAGTGCTGTTTACACAGCATGTACAATGTTTATGTCTACTTTCCACTGCTCTGAAAAATGTTATCTACAACATTATCCATTCATCAAAAACATAAGTCATCAAATACAGCTATAGTAGACTGTAAGTTATTATAAATACCAGCTGTGTACCGCCTGTTTAAGATGGGTTTCTGTAATTAAACTCTTAAGTATATGCAACATACACCCTTTGTGTTTTCTCAATCGTTTATACATGTTTGTAAATAAAATTTCAATAATTTTGTTGCACATAAAATATTTGTATTAAAGTTTAGCTCATCACAATGTACACGTAATACTGTGGCAGTGATAAACAATGACTTGTGTCAAAAATGTTTGTGAATAATATCTTGACAAATGCCACATGTGAAGTAGGCCTACACATATCTTCAGTTCCATGTAATCATCAATAAAATACAAGATAAAACAAACATTCAGAAAATTATAAAAATATCAATAATTCATAAAATTAAGAAAACATAATGTTTCATCTTTAACATTTGCTATATGCTTGTCCATCATTAAATAATGATAAACAGTGTACAGTTCATTTTGTTGTAAGCTAGGTGTATAGGCCTATGATGTGCCTGATTACAAGTATGAAACAAGCAAATAAATGTATGCACTTTGCTTCACATTCCATTTGAAAAATAAAACTTTCACTACCACCAATAAAAACACAGACACAAACCTTAAAATTTACTTAATTTTGTAATCAAAGGTGTTCCGCAGATAAAACGTAAACTCGAGCTGTATAACAATAAGATTGTAATTTCAAATACAAAGTCAGGGAGTCATAAAATATAGCAATTTGCAGATTATCTACAGTCTATTCGGATACTTCTGCAAATCGTATGTAATAAAAATTTACATATTTCCTATCAAATGTTATACGGAGCACTAAGTACAACATTTAATCGTGCAGCTATCTCACGCTATCTCTTGGTGAAACTATGAGCTCTGTGGCACTGATCACAGACTGATGAGCTGACAACTGGAAGTTGCTTTATGTTTGGACGAGTAAGTTAAATTGTGTAGTCAGTACGAACTGACATACAGCAGTTTGATACAAAAATTTTATTACTTACACAAAACACAAATGCATTAATTTTATTTGACTTTGATTCAAGATTGTTGCTGCCAACCGCACAAAAAGTGAGCAAACCATTCTTAATGTGGAATTATAAGCTGTAAAGAGCATTTATTTTTGTCTTTCAATAACTATAATTTTATCCTAACATTCTATAAGAATGAAGGGCAAGCTCACAAAAACAAATTGTTGGCTTTAGAAAGGTGATTCAGAGGGTGAAACAGAAGTTGAGTGGGACAATACTAATAACAGTCCTATATTTAGTCATCACACTGAACCTGATAGTGAAACACTAATACTGTGTTAGTATGGAAGGAAATGAAAAACAGTGACTTGAATAATATATTCCGGTAATGTTAAAACTCAAATTTTTTGAATGAAGTTTGTTGTACTCAGAAACATTCAGCCAGATGTACTGGCATTTTATTTATAATATCTTCAGAACAGTTTCCAAATTTGCTATGTGTGTAATATATATATATATATATATATATACACACACACACACACACATCATTTTTATCTAACAAAACTTGTTAATCCATTCATGTGTGTTACTATTTTATAGATAATAAAACATTTATGTCTTATCTTTGACTCACACAATACACTCAATGTTGTGGATAAAAGAAACGTCAGTGCGATCTGCATGGGATCACAGAACTAAAATGGACCAGAGACAATAAATGACCTGTATTATTTAAAAATTGCTTTTCTCTACAACATTGTCCACATTAAACGGTTTACTTCTTCAAATGACTGTTCACAATACACTTTTGTTTAGTACTTCTTTTATAGCATTTCATGTACATGATTAGTTAATTTCTTAATATACCAACTACACATTGTAACAATAAGTTTAGTGTATGTTTCAGGCTTTGGGCTTTGTGTGTAGTGAAGAAAACTTCACGCACGCTAGTACCCAGTGAACAAAAAATTTGGGAACAACTGGCATGCATGCATACATACATGTAAACAAACCAACAAATATACAGATTCACTGAACATTTACAAGCAAGAAGTTGCACATACAACTTTGCAGATAGTGAAGAGATGACATATTAGAGAAGCTAACAGCACATTTACCACACAACTTCAGCCACATAAAGCAACACAGCAGGTACTTGGGAGAGTAAAAATTAAGTAGGCATACTTACAAAGAGATTCAATCGTAATAAAAAAATTAAAATTAAATAAAAACAGAGACCAAAGATTTCTAACTTCGTAAGTGTAAAATTTGTTTATAACTCCCAAATTCTTGTCTTAAATTTTTTAAAGCTATAAATAATGACTACTTATGGGAAATATTAAACTAAATTTTACTCAAAATACCAGAGAGTAGGAAAATTTACATCCTTCAAAGCTAGTAAGAATTATAATTTTACATATGATTTATCTTAAAAATCTGTCTAATGAAAGAATTTGGGCATTTTTTAAAACTTCTTCCATGGAAAGTATGTTCATATGAACTATCTCAATTTTGCGAATTACAAGCCAGTCTTAACTAAATATCAGTTTTTGAGAGTTGGAAACAACGTAAAGCTGGAGATTGATATTTTCTTTTTGTTAGTAGCAATGAATTCTAACATAAACCCAACTGTGTGTTTCAACTTTCAAATACAAATAGCATCCCTGGCATAATTAAAATATTAATGTGCGAAAAACAAGCGACTTTGCAACTTTTGATTATATTTTAAATTTACTGACCTGAAAATTACATAACTAAGTTGTGTACAGTTGAAACATAATCTGTTGATTCCAGTATTTTCCACAAGCCAGAAAACAAATAGTGAATGAATTCAACTTGTTCAGTTCAAAATAAAAAATATCTTATTTTATATCATCTGGCGCAGCACATAATGAAATATTAAAATTAACTTTGTAGTGTTCACGATTATCAAAATGATAATAGTTAAAAGAAGTATATATTTAATTTAGTTACAGTATTTAATTTAGCTCAGATACGAGGAATGGAAACTTTTTATGTAATACATAACATCTGCTACTCTTCAACTTGTGCTAATGTCTCAGAAAAAGAACTAGTTAATACCATACATTTGATAAAATTTCTTTGTTACGAACTTAGACCTTTTGACAACACACATTCAACTATTTGTTACAGTGTATCTTAATCAGAATTACTTTTGATATAACAAGTTAACTGATGAAATATAGGTACAAATGTAATAAATATATAGTGTAAAAAGAGAAAATTTGGTATTGTTTTAATTAATTGAAAATGATAAAACAATATGGTGGTTACCTGACCATTGTAAAGAAGAATGATAGACTGTACTCTTCTATTTACCAAAATTTCAGTTACTAACTATTAAGAAACTGTTGAGTGAATAAACATTTCTGACTTTTCATTCATGCTTTAAAGTCTACTGCATCTTTTTAAACTGCTGGATTAAAAAAAATTTTTTTTTATCTTTAAACATTTCCTGAAAGAAAGAGTTAAGATATGTACCTTATCCTACAGCAAATTTCACAAAATAAAGAATACTACGATAGTTTTTGTGAAACAATATAAAATGTTTGGTAGAATTTTTTACAGCACAAAAAAAGAAGTTTATATGTCTTTTGAAAAGCTAGAAATGTTAATAATGTTGATAAATACAAAATATAGGTAGTGCAATAACCCCCATATAAATAGAAATATGTTCAAGTCACACTGATTTTGCCCAACCTACCACTGAATCCTGTTCAGTGACTCAGCTACATATTATGTAAAACTGCAGAAAGTTTTTCTCAGTACTGGTAACATATGCAATACTGTACAACAGAAACTAAAAAGGATGCAAAATGTAAAATAAAGTTATGTAATAGTATCTGAAGTATGACAACAACGTGCACCCTGAAATACCTTGTAACGTTAACATAATTGGTTAAGTAAACTTTGTTTTGAAAAGAGTACCTATTAAAGTAAGTGAATGTAACACAGTACAGAATTAATCATGTTTCACTAGTGAGAAGATTTTTGTGTTTAACTTAAAAATTTTAATTGCAAAACATTTAGCACATAAATACTAACCATGTTTATACAAGTTGAGTTTAGATTCTGAAGATCCAAATAGTAATAAAAATAAACTAACTCTTCTCATCTCTAGAGCTTCCTGTACATAGAAAATGTTTGATTCATGCACTACAATAGTTTTACTGTACATTTAGATTCTTAGTAATAGACTTCCTAATGCTAACAAATAGGAAATTATAGAAGATACATTGCATTAAAATACAAACTTATTAAAAATATCTTAATTTAATACCAACATACAGCTATTTCATTGGTGATATATGATTATTTCCCACGAACATGAACACGCTACATTAAAAATGTCACATTGTCCTATATTTAAAGTACGTACTATTTATCTTTCAATCATAATTGACATGTTGTGAAGGAAATTTTCATATAAACAACCCTGCTCATGCAAAATTAATTCTGCTTTAAAGTACAGAAATATAACATATTTGAAATAAAAAGCAATTCTGACTGCTTGTATTTCAAATACACGTACTTAAAGAGATTGGAAAAATTGTTGTACATAAATAACACAAAAACGGTTTCTTGCCCAACTTCTAAGATCATGCGCCAGGTAACATTGGAACACACAAAAATGGGCACGTAACACCAAAACAATATAGTGAGTGGGTTTGTGCTGTGTGGTCATGTTGCATGTTCACGTGTTAGTGTAAATAAAAGAGTTGTGTTTTGACACGTGTGAACCAGCAGCAATGTGCTCCAAAAAAATTTTAAATAAATAAATAAATAAAAAACACATTAAGAAGGAAGGTGGAGAGAAAATCATTAAAAATTAAATGAACTGGTGTGGGTTGGAGGATATGCCCAAAGGATACAGGTATAATGTTTGGAGCATGCTGTTCTAATGCTCAGAATATTATAGTGTGCCAAGAAATTTCAGGATAAAAAAAATTTAAAGCTGTACCACAACAAAATTAAAATCCTTGTCATAATGAATTTTCAAATTTGTAACAATTATTTTAAAATGGCACTGAAATGTAATACATTACCCGCACATTTATAAAATTTTGTTTCATTAAAGAAAATAGACACAATAATATTCATGATAACAAGGCGTTACAGAAACAGTGAACAAACAACATACTTTTACATATGTCAGAATGAAGGAAAAAGTAATATAAAAGCAAGCAAAGAATATTTATCACCCGAATATATATCCAGGCACACACAGGAACTTAGATAAAAATGCAAAAAAAGACACATATGTACAACAAAAACACCTGTTGAAATTTGGGCAATCCTCCAACTAACCTGGTTCTTCTCCAGTTCGTTGACTAGCATCTCAAGCTGTGCCTGGAAGCGTTCTTTCTCGACAGCAGCGCTCTTTAAGTCTGCACGCAACTTGTCCACTTCTCTGCTTAGGGCGTCCACTTGGTCACTTGAGCCTACTTGCTGTTGCAATTGCTTTTCAACTGCCTGGACTCTTCTCTGCAGTTCACCAACCGTACGCTCGGCTGCATCTGCCCGGGCTCTTTCTACCTCCACTGCTTTCCGTAACTGGTCCGTCTCCTGCCCTCCCTTTGAGCTTACATCTTGTGCACGCTTCTCTGCTTTTTCTGCATGCAACCTTTCTTTCTCAAGGTCACGGCTTAGAGTCTGTACCTGCTGCTGGAGCTTTGAGATCTCGCGCTGGTTACTCTCGAGGACCTCCCTGGTGCCACGCTCTGAGTCCTGGGCCATTCGCCTTTGTTCATTCTTTAATCGTCTGGTTTCCTCTCGCTCTCGTTGTAATTCTGATTCTGACTGTTGCAGTTCTTGTTGGAAGTTCATCAACATGTCCTGAGACTTTTCAAGTTGTATCACCAGCTGATCTCTCTCTAAGGAAAGTTGATTTACCTCAGATTCTAGCTTGGCAACCTGTTTTTCCACTTTCTCAGATTGCTTTTCTCTCTTCTCCAGAATAGATGCCATTTTATCACGGTCCCTAGCTGCTTGTGCAAGTTCCTGTTGCAATCGCATATTTTCTTCCTGTAAACGCTTGTCAACATCCTGTCTTTCATGAAGATGATCCATGGCCATCTTCATCTGCTGCAGTTCTTTCTCAACTCTATCTCGTTCTTCATGAGACTTTTTCTGTTCTGCTTGAGACTGCTCAAGTTTCTCATGAAGTCTTGTAAGTTCAGTTGCCATTCGCTCAAATTCAATTCTCGCAGCTTCATTATTTTCTTGGTACTTTCCAAGGTGGACTTGTGACTTTTCAAGTTCTCTTGATAACTTTGCTACCTCCAACTCTGCGTGTTCTCTAGCCTGATGAGACCTGTTCAGTTCTGATTGAGCCCGTTCTAATTTTTCCCGTAATTTTTCCATCTCCACACTGACTCTTTCTACTTCTGAGCGAGTCTTTTCTCCAGCAGCAGCATGACGCTCTGTCTGAGCCAATTCAAGCCTCAACCGCTCAACTTCCTTTTCAGAAGCCTCAGATCGTAGCTGTAACTTTTCATACCTATCTCGCACCTTTTCACATTCTATGTGAAGGCGTTCTATCTCGACTTGCTGTTTCTCCTGCGAGCTTGTAAGCTTGCTCACCTCAGCTCGACTCAGTTCCAACTCCAACTGCAACTCATGCAAGCGTTCTTCTTGCTTCTCATTGGCTACCAGAGCTCTCTGTAGCTCCAGCTGACCCTGATCAACCTTTTCCCGCAGTTTGTCGCACTCCGACTGGAGCCGCGCACTTTCTGATGCCCACTTCTCCTGTTCAAATTGGTATTTACCTCGCACGCCCTCTGCACGCTCCAGCTCCACTCGAAGCCTCACTGCATCCTGCTCCGCCTTGCGTGCACGATCCAGTTCTGCAGACATCTTCTCCAGCCGTTCCCGCAACCGGTCCATCTCCACCTTCAGCCTGTCTTGTTCCTCCTTGGAGCGCTCCTGAGTGTCCTGGTACTTGCCCATGCGAGCAGCATACCGCTCTGCCTCTTCCCGCAATCCTTCAGCCTCAGCACGATACCTGTCAATCTCAGACAATGCCTTGCGCAGCTCAGTGTTAACTTTGTCATGTTTGTCGTACATCTTCTCAAGCTCCACCTGCAGACGAGCCATCTCCTCCTGGCACTTCTCGCTGCTGGCCTGTGCCTTGTTGAACTGTGAGTGAGCTCGTTCAAGCTCAAAATTCAATCGTTCATTGTCAGCCTGCAGCTTCTCTCGGTCGCCTTGAAGACGGCGCATTTCTATTTGTGTCTTTTCGTAGCGCTCCCGAACCATGTCCAAATCAACAGTGATACGATCCATCTCCTCTTTAAATTTCTCTTCATTTTCTTTGGTGCGGCCGAGTTGCAGTGCTGCACGCTCATACATTTCCTGCACTCTCTGAAGATCATCCTGCAGTTTTCGCTGCTCCTCTCGAGCCTTTGTGGCCAGCAGCTGTGCCTTCTCTACTTCCATCTCCAGCCGATCCTTCTCTGTTTCCGCTGTCTCCAGCTTGTTTTGCATGCGGTAAACCTCTCCTTGTGACCTGTAAATTCAAAACATTATGTAGCTAAATAAATTTACACAAGCATAACATTCCTTGATGGTTTAATAGCAACATTATCTACAATACTGAATTTACCTGTCATATTTTTCAAGCATCCTCTCAAACTCTTTGTTGGCAGTCTCTTTTTCTTCTATTGCTTTTTGCATTGTAATTTGTGACTTTTCCAACTTGTCTTTTAAAATTTCTACTTCTGTAAGTGAATCATCTCTCTCAATCTGCAAATGAAAAAAAAAAAAACAATATATGTCATTATTTACTGGAACTATAAACTGTACACAAAAAGTTATTTTAATCTATTTGCGGCTGTAAAGCTACAGTATGTTCTAAGAACTGCACCCGACTGCTATCAGTGCGCACCCGCTGGGTGCCACGTGATCCAATTTTCGTATTCCAGTCAAAAGCTGCACTCGTTGGGTGCACACAAGGAAAAATTTTTATCACACAGTCACTGGAGATGATTCTGCATTTGAGTGCAAAAATAATGGCTGTGATTATGTAAATTAGAAGAAAATGTTTACTCATATGAAAATTCTACAATCATCGTACTATTTGGCACTTGAATAATATCAAACAGTTATGGTGGAAAAATAAAGTGGTTATATTAATAACTTTGTTTGTTATTAAGACTATGGTAAGGTAGCAGGACAAAGTCATTTGTGCATATAATTACTGACTGGCCGAAAAGAAGAAAAATTTAGTGAAGTAGCCTCCCAGTTTTGTGGATTTGAATTTTGGTCTTTTAGGAGTACCTGACGTTGAAGAATTTTGTGTTTTAAATTACTGTAATTGTTTACACTGTAAATATTGGCATCTTCCAGTTGTTGGAGCATAAGTAATATGCACTCATTGTGGGCACACATGTGACTATATATTGCATATTTTCAGTTATTGGGTCGCACCAGATGCGCCCCCGGAGCAGTCATTTGGAACACGCCAATAGTTGTCAAAATATAATTAGAAATATCTTAATTTATGCTTAAAGAAGTAGCAGCTAGAATATCTATTGCACATTTTGTGAAAAATGACATCCAACTGAGCATACTGGATAAAATATGTGTACTAAGGAGGAGCATATTGTGGTGTAGGGTAGGTTGGTAGATATGGAGTGGGCGAGAGAGACAGACAGGAATGCGAAGTAGGCCAAGGTGGCTGTAAATACTGTGTGCAGTATTTGCGTTGTATGAATATCAAGCATAGTATATCAAGTAATAAAGTAGATAACACAACATGGTGTCAGAAGTGGTGTAAAAGAAAACACAGCTGGAAAACAATCAGCGAGTATGGGATTACTACACCAGAACATTGCATAGTGTGAGGTAATGTTTGAGGTTACGTACCGGAAGTAAATAATAGGCAAGCATACATGAAACCATGGCAGTGCAATTCCACAAAGTACCCATGGAATCAACTTTCGGATGCCAACTGAATGGGGAAAATGGATTCAGAGGTTTGAAAGATTTTGAGTGGAATCTGACCTGGTAACTAAACCAGAAGACAATCAGGTTAACATGCTCCTTTATCGTATGGACCCCGAAGTAGATGAGCTTTTATAGTCATTTGCTTTAACAATGGATCAGAAAAGCAAATACAAGGCTGTGAAAAATCGATTCAGTGAATTTTTTACGGTTAAAAAGAGTGTGGTGTACGAACGAGTAAATTTCTTCAAACATCGCCAGCAGGAAGACGAACTAGCAGACACGCTCATAAATGATGTGTTCCGATTGGCAGAGACATGTGACCTCAAGGACCGTAAGGTAGAACTGATTACGACTGTTTTGGTCATTAGTGTTGCAGACAATAAATTATCTAAATCCCTACAAGTGGATCACAACCTTACTGTAGAAGAAGCTGTGAAAAAAATTTGCCTTGCAGAAGCGGTGCACAGACAACAACAACAACATGTTCGCAAAAATCAGGTCAATTTGGATGCAGTCAGAAACAACAGAAGTCACCATAACCTCCCAAAAACAGAAAATAGAGAGCAGAAAAGCCTACTGGTCCAGGGGGTGAGAGCCTAAAGAAGAAAGAGGACCACAGCAGCAATAGCAGCAATCACAATAGTCAATGCTCCAGGTGTGGCATTTCTCCCAACCACAAGTGGTCTGCCTGTCCTGCACAGACGGTGACAAGCTTCAGGAGTAATAAAATAGAACACTATAGATGTTGTTGCAAATCTGAGGGATTAGAAGTGCAAGAACTGGATGAGGGTGATGAGGACCACCACTTACATAGGTAAGGTAGCCTTGGAGGTCTGTTCAGATCCATGGTTTGTTCAACAGTGGCTGCAAGGAGTCGGGACCATCTTTAAAATAGACACAGGTACTGACGCGTCAGTGATAGACAAATATCTGAGTGAGAGATTGGGCCTAGAGGTTCACACAACAAAGAAAAGGCTCTTTGGAGCTAGTTAAAACCCATTCATTTGTTCTGGGAATGGACAATGTACGTGTGTCATTGGGTGACAGTCACGCTACCCAGGAGATCTATATAGTGAAATGTCAACTGCAATCACTGCTAGTCGGGCCATCTATACATGCACTTGATATCATCACTGTTAGAGAAATAGGGTAAAAAAAATTTCAGCAGACAGATTTGTTGTTAAATTTCTAAGTGTCTTCCGGGGATTGGGACAGTTGCAGAAAGAATACCAAATCACCTAGAAGAAAAATGCTGAGCCATTTGCAGTGGTGGCCCCGAGAAGAGTAACACTGGTTCTGAAAGAACGCATGAAAGAGGAGCTAGACCAGATGGTTAATGACAGGGTCATTGCACCAGTATACCCCCCCCCCCAACACATTGGTGTGTGCCAATGGTGGTGGTGCCGAAGAAAAATGGAGCCATCAGACTGTACGTGGACTACACAGGACTTAACAGAAATGTCAGTTACCATAAACAGATGAGTGCTTAGCCCAGTTGCAGGATGCTAGATGGTTCTCAACTCTTGACGCCTCAATAGGATTTTGGTAGATACGGTTAACAAGGTACAGTGCACCAATCACCACATTTACCTCACCATTCGGTCAATTCCTATTCAATAGAATCCCATTTGGCATCAACTCTGGGCCAGAACACAATCAGCGACAAATGGTGCAGATTGTGGGAGGTAAGCCAGGTGTCGTGAACCAGGCAGATAACATTCTTGCATGTGGCAGAACTATTGAGGACTAAGACCAGAGAGTTGAGGCAGTACTTGAAAAATTGCAAGTATAGGATGTTGCACTCAACAAAGTAAAATGCAGGTTCCAGAAATCGGAAGTGAAGTTCCTGGGCCACATTATAAGCGAAGGCACTGTGAAATTGGATCCTGAAAAGACTAAGGCCATGACCTGCATGCCGGACCCCTCAGACACAACGGAACTTCGTAGATTTTTCAGGCTAGTAAATTATTTGATAAAATTTATCCCACATCTAGCTGAGAAGACACACCCCTTGAGGGCACTCAAGGGGCTCTCTTGCACCATAATATTGAATGGGTCTGAGGGGAGCTACAGTAAAAAGCAATGAAACAGTTAAAAGAAGCGTATGCGCAGCAGCCCACATTAGCACTGTATTCACGAATGGCGGAGACACAGATAGCTGCTATGGCCTAGTGGCAGTACTCGAGCAATGTCATGATAACACCTGTAAACCAGTGCCATACACATCGTGAAGTCTAACCGCTGTAGAGACACATACACTTAAATCGAGAAGGAAGTCAGCCCCTCACATGGGTATGCGAAAAATTTAAAGAATATATATTTTCTACACTTTGATTTTTTTCTTCTGTGATTAAAGAGTTCAGTTTCATACTAAACTTGACAAGCCAGGTCAAGTGTACAGGTTGCCTTCAGCTGTCTCTCTAAAAAAAAAATATGTGCCCTACTAAAGAGAAGTGCCTTGTGTTAAGTCAACAAAGTAATCCACAAAGACTGCATGCTTCTGGTAGATGGCAGCTTCAAATTATTTACTATTAATATAATACTTCTTTTATCTTCATTATGTAAAGCAATTAAATAACAAGGGTAAAAAAATATTGGATCAAAATAATGGTTACATAATTTACTAGATAACTTGTATTACAAATAATTGTAGTAACCATATGTATTTGTGCCAGCTGCTATTCAGAGTTCAGCACTGAAAGGGTTGGTGAAACTAATCATTCAAATAATATAGTTCTGTGAGGATGAAGTTAGTGCATGCTTTTTGGGGTAGCAGTGCCACTGCTTGCATTGCTACTTTTAAGGTATTTGTGCATTAACAACCTTGCTCCCACTAACTTGACATTGCTCTCAAACAGGATAGCTGCTTAAGAATCCAAAAGAATGACAAGACAGGCAGGCAGGAAGACAAGGAAACACCTCAAGATCAAAGGACAATTCTCCCTCAATATCTGCAGCAATACTCACTGGCTCCTGCAACAGACAGCCCACTATACAGTCTCCTTCACTACCCTGCACACTCTTCTGTTTCTTTGTTCCTCAAAGCCTGCTCTAGTCGAAGACCAACTGTTCCTCACCCTTCTACTTGCACATAGTCACCAACCCCTTCCTATAGACTCATTTCCCTATATCCCCTTCCAGCCCCTACCCCAATGCAATCCTTTCAGCAGTATGCTGTAGGAGACTGCCTCTGGGCAATCTCACCTCGATTCTGAGAGAAGTTTTTGTAGATATTTGAGCTACAACGACTAGTACACCCGCCCCCACCACCAGCCAGAGAAGATCTACCATCCCACAATAATCTCAATCAGCTGGCATGGCGGGTACTTTGAGCACGTAAAAGTGTTCTAAATATTGAAATTGTTATTATAATTTCACAACATTTTATATGTTTACATCACTGTGCAACAACACTACAGCTGAAACTAGTTTAAACCACAAAAATAAGTGTCAAGTAGTCAAAAATGGCAACTCAGGACAGATTATAGGCAGTCAGACATGTGGTCACTGTAAAGGAGAAAGGTTACACATACTTTTTTATACTGATTACTAAGACCATTAATAGATTTTTCAAAAAATAGTATGTATGTCACCACAGTGACTACCCAACAATCAGCACGAAAAAATATGAATAAATAACTTATACGAATGAGCATTATCGTTAAACACATCCTGTAAAGTATAGGTGGATTCTGTCCACATCATAACAAAGAGGACAACAAAGATTAGATTGCATGTGTAGAAATAACAACCATTTAGGTTAACACAAGCCTAGTCATGTTCAGTGAGACAAGATTATCAGTATCTAAAGACATGGACATTCTTTCTATGAAACATTAGTTTTCAGATTTGTTCCAGATGCTCTGCACAAAAACACAAAACAGCCCATGAAACAATACAATGCTATTCACCATCTAGAAGAAGGATTGAGAGAGACCAAATATCTATAGATACGGAGTGAAGATTGATAAACAGTCTATGGCAGTCACAAGATACTGATGCCTTTTCAGATAATGATTAGTATAGTATTATGTATAGGACTATTTTTACTTTTAAGTTAAAAACTTTTAACTAGATATAGCCTACTAAGGTATTTAAAAAATTTAAATATGGTATCAGTTTGTAAATTAATGGAAGCATATGACTAACTCTTTTAACAACAAACTGTGATCATATTTAAAACCAAATTGATGTCATGCTAGCATAACTCTCGCACCTGCAGCTTTTGATGTAACTGCTGGGTCTTCTCAAACCTCTCTTTGATCATGTCAAACTCTGCCTGCATATTATCACGCTCACGCTGAGACTTTGACACTTGGCTCTGGAACACTTCATTTCGCTCATGTAACTTTTCACATTCCTCCTGGAAGCTGTCTCTCTCTTTCTGCAGTCGTGCCATCATGATCTATAACGGAAAGATAATAAAACATTTTTAAAGCTGTGATAAGTTATGAAACCGATCACCTCTAAAACATATCTCTTTTCGAAACTGCATTATCGTTTATTTCCAAGTTTTGGGCTTGCAACATGTCTAACAGGAATTATTTACGACTTTAAATCTGTGTAACACGTATTCTGTAAGTCATGTTACCTACTGTTATTCTGTTGGCTTTAACTTTAAGTAGAAATTGATTCACAATGCCTTGCACATACGTGATCATGTAAAAAAAATTACTCCTACAGGTGGTTCGGGATAAAGTAAGCACTCAAAAAAGCCCTGCTAAAGTTATGTATTCAGCCAATATGTATCTTTTCATGCGTAAAGGCTAATGACGGGACACATCTAACTTCTCTAGAAACGTCACTTAATTTTTCTGCATGTAAGATAAATTGTGCAGTCAGTATGACTCTACACAGTTATAATAAAAAAAGTGTTTTAATTATGTAAAAAAATTCTGTTATGTCGATTTCAGTTGATTTTGTTTAATTATTATTATTATTGTATTTAAATAGGAAAATGCACGGAACTATATTTCTTAATTTCACTGCCAACCATACAAACAGTAAGGCAACTATAGTTAGTGTTGAATTACATGCAGTAACTGCTAGTGATATTTTTCAAAGGTAAAATTTTTAGTGCTCACTTTATCCCGAATGACCTATAACAGGTTTCCCATGAATGCACATGTACACTTGCACAAAACAAAAAATTGCATTATTTTACTCAATACAGTGACATCTGATAGATTTTCCAGGTACTCTTCCAAGAAATTTTAGTTCAAAAACTCTTGGATTCAAGCACCCATGGAATCACTGCAATTGCTACAACACATATACTGTAGGGGGTCTAGTAGATGTAATTTGAATCTGTGTTTTAACTTTGTTTTTGTTTTATTTTAATGTTCAAAACATTAATTGTTTTCATAACTAAAGCTTAATAATCTTACAAAAGTTATTTCCAATGTTATTATCTCTAAGAGAAATCTCTAATCACTTGTAATATTTTCACTTGTTTCTACCAGTGAAACTGAAATTGTATAACACAATCTTATGGTGAATTAAGTATTCGCGTGTAGAATGGAATGTGTGAAAATAAATGTTTTTTTTTTAAATTAAGTATTAAAATATATAGTTATATGTGTGCAAATAAGTGTTACTAAAGTTGTGCATTGAAACTCAAATGAATTGACCACTGACAAATACATAGGTAAACCTCAAAATACATGAAATAAAGTATGTAAAAAAATTGCAAATATAGTTGTTATTGCTAAAAATTAACGGACAACAGAAGAGAGCCAGTAGAAATTAACATTATCTCTTCCGTACTTGTTACAGTCATAGGGAAAGATAAGTAGAGCAACAAACCTGAGCCTTCTCGTACTTGTCACGCAACCTGTCCGCCTCCAGCTGCACACCTTCCCTTTCCTTCTGCAGTCGAGTGGCCTGTCCCAGGGCCTTGTCCAGTTGTGACTGGAGGTTCTCAAAGTCATAATTCTGCTTCTCTTTCTCCATCTGTAGCTGCTCAGGAAGAGAAAGGGTCAAAGCCAAATATAGTAGAAGAACCAGCTTATTAGAAATTGTATCAGTTAGCAATTGTCGGTGCAGATGCAAAACCTCATGTGTCACCTTTCAATCATTAACAACAAAGTTCAGAACAATTAATATTTTCAGTAATATTAATGAAATAGTGTTTTTGATAGCATTTACATTATACTGAATACTGTTTAAATTACAAGATAAAAAGTAACAAAATAAGGTTTCTGTAAACAAAGAATTATTTTGGATACATATTGAAATAATAGATTTTGCATCTTCATTGTTGTTTAACACCACCAACAAACAGAAGAACTGCAAACCAGTATTACTAAGATACTGTTACAAACTGTGGCGAGTTCTAAGATTAGAAGTATGAATAATATCAAAGAAAATTGCTCTTCTCCTCTCGTACATAAAACAACAAAACTTGACAATGCAAGTGCCTATGCATGAAAATCATGTCACATGCCTGACAGAGAGGACAGGTTAGCTTTGAAATTGCAGATAAAGTATACCGGCCGCAAGTAAACCTGACAGAAACTCCTAAATCCTGCCTTTATTTCCAACAGGTGGATGAGAGTTAGCTACTTGTATTTCAGTTGTTCAAGAGAGTGGAATCTCATAAGATAAGATTATATATACTCCTGTCAAAGATTCTTAAAATCAGCTAGGCTCTAGTGCTACAATACTTCACCTACTTGTACGCGTACACATCGGCTGCTACAGTTGTACATACTGGAAAAAAGTTATTTTAGAAGTGTTTTGGATCTCTATGTCTATACTTCATGTTCTCAAAATTTTCTGTTGCTGCTTGTCGAAGATTCTGTTCAACTACAAATATTCTAATAGTTGCTCTCTCTCTCTCCTCTCCAGACCCAGTAGTGAGCAGTTTGAGATGAAACCCTAAGTGAAGTGAGGAAAAAGCCATATTCTGATGGGTAGCACTACTCTAAGGTTCAGAATTAAGAGTCACTAATTGTCCTATAGCAATATTATAGACTAATACCCACGCAACAGTGTACTATTCCAGTGAAATGACTCCGAATTAATGTCACCACAACTGGACAACATGTACAGAAGACAGATGATCTAACTTTACAACTCTCCACTATTATAGAAAAATTAACATAGTAATGCAAGGACCAATTTTATTTCCAAACTACACATTTGCCGTTGTTGGAAACAGCAATAGACTGCAATTGATTTCAAATCGTAAGTAGTTCAAAAGTATTTGTAATTATGGATTTTGTATATTTTTAGTGTAAATGGTTTTTGTATTTTTTAGTGTCATTTATTTTTCATTTTTCTATTTTGCTCTCTTTCTGTTCTGTCAGCTGTACATTTGTTCAACTGATGGCTTGCAAAATTAAAACCTGTTGTGTGAAATAAAGATGTTTAATGGTTTTGCAATACTATATGGTATTTATTTCAAACAGGTTATGGGCCCGAAGTATGGAATGGGTATGAGTGATACTTGGACTTGTCCAGAGGGGAGAGAGAGAAGGGGGCAATTGCCTAGGGGCCCAGTCTCTGGAAAAGCCTGGGACAGAGAGAGCAATTCAGGTATTTTCTAAATCTATTTACGAATGTTTTTATATCGTGTTTTCAAAACAACTACCCAAAATTTTTTTGTATATGTTTAAGATAACAGTAAAATTATAGTATGTTAGTTCGCAACTCTGCAAAAGAGTACAAGTGTGTAAAATGTTGGAACAATGAAGTTGTTGTTACTAAGTGAGAGGAATCTAAAAAATTAATTTATATTTAACAGTAGGCCCAGTCCCAGCTGTGTTTCGAGTTATTGTATAAGTAACCGTATAACTGAAACAGAGCAAAGTTTGTTATGAATGCACGCAGAAATAAGTGAACTGCGAATAAAAATGTCAGTGAGTGTGAATGTTGATAAAACTCAAGTATGCCGTTTCTTCCTGGAATCTGCATTATACAGTGGGAAATTTTGGGCCGGCTACTAAAACTAATCATAAAAAATAATTGGTAATTTGTGAAAGTTCAGTCAAGTGTGATTCTCAAATCAAGGGATGTGTTTGGTATCTTGTTTGGCACAGACTTAAAACCATGTAAAATAGCATAGGTCTTGTAAAGTAAATTTGAGAAGCATTTTGAGGTGTGAAACATATGTGACAACCAAACCATATATATCTAACATTATTCATGTTTTCTGCCAGTTTAATACATGTTATGGGAAGAAACATTGGAAGAGTACTAAAACAATCTTGAGGTATATCAAATTTACAAGAAATCAGTTTATAAAAGTAATGGATGAGTGACTAATGATCTATGTTGATGCTGATTGGGGTAATGATATCAGACAGTATTACTGTGTTTACAGACTAAACTCAGACTGAAGCCAACATGGAACAAACATAAGTGAACATGAACTGAAATCTGTTTACAGTAAAAATGTTCAATCCAGACTGACATGTTAATGTAGGGTGAACATAAGACAGAATTTTGTGTAGAGCCATATTTTTGCCATAAAGTTAACTACAGAACAAATGGCTCTCAAAAACAAAGAGGTTAAACATTTATTATATTTTGCTTGAACTTATTTGTCAGTAATTTAATGTTAATTTCTTCAACATTTCCCACTGTTTATAGATAATCAAACAGTTGTGTTTTGCTAGTCCAGAAAGAATCTGACCTCCTTCATAACCAAACAAACAATTCAAAACAGAAGCAACTTCATCTTCACTCAGTTTTGAAAAATAATTTTACACTTAGGTCCATTTTGGCTATTGGAATGCGTTATTACACTCCACTCCGACTTCAATTCAGTCCGAGCGTGTTTATATTAATGATTAAATCCAAATTTGTCAGTCCACTCCAGGGAGAAATCAGATTGAAATTTTACTACAAACACACTATGTACATATGACATACTGGGTATGTATTGAATTCTGGGGTTGTATCATAATGTGAAAAAAATAGGAAACAGAGAACTGTAGCATTGTCAAGTATTGAAGCAGAGTATATGGCTCTCAATCAATGCACTAAGGAGGCAATCTACCTTGAAGGAGTTTACCCTATTTTTATACACTGACAGCCAATCTGCCTTACAATTGGCAGAAATTCACATGTTTAGTAATCACACCAAACATGTTGACATTCAGCATCACTTTGTACAGGACATTGTTAAATTGAAACTAATGTAATTTCAATCAGGTACATACTGATAAAAGAATGGTTGTGGACATTCTCACAAAGTATCTTAAGTGATCCTAAGCACAAGTGCTACTATGTGAAAAACTTGTGTCTTGTGAATCAGGAATTCATTTCCTGGATTAAATTGTTATGTTCTATAACTGATTTCAGATTGGATATGGTTTCAACGTGTTATTAAAATTTTTCATATTTTTATCATGTATGTTGGCATCAATGATTTCGCTCTTGTGTTATAATTCTGCTGTGTCTGCTGTGGCTCTCAAACAGTGCAATAAGTATGTGTTTGTGATACTTATCCCTGCTGCATGAAATAAAAATGTGTAGCGGTTTGGCAAAATGAATACTGATATATACTGGTATTTATTTCTAACAGCCATCCTTACATTCATAACTGGGTATAGAACTCACCAGCAGAAACAACTGTAAACATTCTTCTGCACGCAAACTCCTAGAACCTTGTTCAAGTTATACTTTTCTAAATATATAAATGACAAGACTAGTCAGAGAAAATTTTATGCATAGTAAATATTTTACTTTTAAAATAATTAACCACAAGTTTTGCATTTTAGTTATTTGAATTTAGGTACATGCTAATAAATATTATTTCTAATGAATATAAAGAACATGTTTTTCAGATTTTTTTTTCCACAAACGGTCCCTTTCTAAATGTAAAGTTTTACTTGTGTTAAAAAATTTAATGAGAGAGAAAGTATGTCTCTTGTGGCACTGCAAGATTACAGTTTTATTATGTGTTTTGCTATGGAAGTTAGATTCAGACATTTCTTGAAATTCACATGTATTTTGGAGATATATTAGTTAAATAATATTTTACTTTATAGGTCTCGGTTTCAGAAGGGGAAGGGAAAATAACACAGTCATGAGTTATAGTAGTTCAGAAAAGCCTAGAAGTCAGTTAGGATGTATGTAATCAATAGTATTATGGCTGATTGGCCTTTATCGGAGGTATCGTTAGCTTTGTTTTTGTGTTCTGTTTTTTTTCCAGTTAGGTTCTACGTTGTTTCATGGTTATTGAGCAGTATTTTTCAATTAGGCTCTACAGGGATCATTGAGATTGAAATCATGTGATTTTAGCACAGCCAATGGTAGCGAGGCCTGTGATGACGAGTGTGATTCCTTTTAGAGAGTTTTGTCTCTGCCATGTTTTTAGAATAAATTAGGACACTGACGCTGATGGTTGTGTCGTGGAGCTGTGACACATTTTTATAATGTAGTACTGAAGAATTAAATCAGGATACCAACCAGTACGGTTGTACTGTGGGGCAGTGGCCCAATTTTATAATTAAGGAATAATTAGTAGAGAACAAACCAAGACACCATGATGAACAATAGTGTTGCAGGGCAGTAGTCCAATTTTATAATAATGTAGTAGTCAACAAACCAAGGCACTGAACCAGACGGTTGTGTCACGGGGCTGCAGCTCAAGTTTATGATTGATTAGAAGAATAAATTATGATGTCAACGATTGTGTCGTGTGGCTTTAGCCCAAGTTTGCGAAGTAGTATCATGAGTGGCAATTTAATGTGTATGGGCAGCAACGGGGCCTTTTCTTCTGTAAAATCTTTCTGGACATTTTCTGGACTCTCCACAAAATAGTTTTCCGCTCGCATGCATAGGCCGACAGGTACAAATTTATTCTCTTAAAATTTAATGTCACATGTGGTGATGAACTAGGTGCAGATTTTTCATTCAAATTTTAAATCTCTGTGAACTTGTGCTGTGTTTTGATACTGACATTTTCTAGTAAACTGGGTTCACCTCGACAGAATTATAGTTTGTAGGAAATCACTAAGATAAAATTAAATTTAATTAAAAAGGGAAAACATTTTGGAATAGGAATTTTTTATTTCTGGACAAACACCTCTAAGTCAAGTTATTTCAGAACAGTGTCAGCTCTTCAGGTTAAGCAACAATGATGCAGTAGAAGATTTGAGAAACTAACTGTAGTGGGTCAAGAGACTACGTACATTTTCAGCAACCCCAACTGAAATGTAACACTTGTTGCCACAACGAGTGACAGAGGGTATTGGGAATATCACTGCTAGTATCCACATTCTTATGTCTGTACTGAAATGTTGTTTGCTGTTTTAATAAGAATATCCAGTTCTTGTAATGGAAAATTCTTTTTCTTAGACCCATGTCCAAACCTTTCTTATTTACAATATAGTGTGGCTAAGCTGTTACTCAGATCCACTGGGAATGATCCTTATATTAAACTCACGTTATCTTCCTTCATAATAATGAAATAAGCAAACAAAATAAAAATGCCTATATGTTTGGAGTTTCGTATATCCAGCAATGGAGGAAGATAGTCTTTCACAATGTGCTTTATGGTTGTTTATTTTATTGACAAAGACTGGTCTATAGTACAGTAATTAACACCTATTGCTACTCTTGTTAAAGAATAAATATGTACTGAATATTTAGTTTTGAGAAAATATGCTTGCAGTTCTCCATATCTGTGTATTGTGGTAATAAAATTAACATAATATAGTACACTAAAAGTACAACAGGTCAACATGGGACATGTGGGGCATCTTGGAAGATTGAAAACAATTTTTCAATCAAATGAAGCAGATTATTACATATTTCAAATAATTACAGAAAAAAATGAAACTACTAGATTTTGTTGACTATCATAAAAACAAAATATTGTAAAAATGTCCCAAGTCCTCCCAACTGTCTTAAGTCTCACTGTTGTACGGTGCCGTACAAAATTAATTAAAAAAGAAGAAATATACTTACTCGTCTAATTTCAGCCTGACTCTTATCAAATCGTTCTTGCAGTTTGTCAACTTCACTTTGTGCTTTGTCAAGTGCACTCTGTAATTTATCTTGCTGCAGCTGTGCTTTCCCTAAAGTTGCTTGTGTTCTTTCTAACTCTTCTTTTGATTTTTCTAATTCACCGGCCATTTTGTCACGCTCTGCATGCAAGCGGGCCACTGCAGCCTGGGCACGATCATACTCGTCCCTCAAACTTTCCCGCTCCGACTGAGCATTTTCAAGTCTCGCCTTCAACCTGTAAACTTCTCCTTGTGATTTCTCCACCTTTTCTTGGAGGGCTGCAGCCTCTGCATGTGCTCGCTCGTTCTCAGCTTGCGTGACTCGGAGCTCAGCCTGAGCACGTCGCAGTTCAGCAGATGCCTTTTCTGCGCGCTCCTGTATCCGGTCAAGCTCCTGCGAGGTGGTGAGCGTGCTGCGGCCAAACGTGGTCTGCGAGCGCTCCAGGTCGTGCCTCAACCGCTCATTCTCGAGCTCAAGTCGGGCAAGTCGCTGCTTCGCTGCCTCCCAGTCTGCCCCACTACGCCCCACCTCGCTGGCAGCCTTGTCCAGCTCTGCTTTAGATTTGCCAAGCTCCGATTGCGAACTTTCTAATTTGGCCTCCAGCCGGTCTTTCTCAGCCTGGGCACGTTCAAGACGTGCTGCAAGTTTTTCCACCTCACTCTCTGTCGCATGTAGCTTCATTTTGTATTCTGCGATCTCTCTCTCATGTAACTCACGCTCCTCTGCCTTCTCCTGCTCGGCTCGATCCCGCTGCTCCCGCAGCTGCGCAATCTGCTTCTCCTTGTCATTGATTGCCTCCTCAAGACTAGAAAGTGCCCCCTCCGAGGTACAGTGGTGGGCCTGGATGGCATTCAGGCGGGCTCTTGCCATGTCTACCTGGTTGTCTTTCTCTTTCAGCAAGTCTTCTAGATTCTCAATCTGTAAGCAAGGAACCAACCATGCGCTTCCCCATTTCTATTACATGAGGACACACTTCATCATTTTAGGAAACATCACTGTATAAAATTGTGACAAAATAAAAATTTCCATGAACAGTATACTGAGTGCAGCAAATTACTTACTTACCATTTCCTGTTGCAGACATTTGAAACATATATTAAAAATAAAGACAGAACATGTATGTACCTGACAACAAATAAGAGGTGTAATATAGCAACTCAAAAATACAACATTACTGAAATAACCAAACGTCTCAAAAAGTTAAAAGTTGTCACAGTACCAACTCACTGCAGATAAGCACCCCATCATTAGTGAGTTAATATGCAATGACTTTTTTTTATAATCTCTCAACACTAGAAATAACAATAGCGCCGGGCAGTGGCGTAGCCAGGATTTTAGTTTGGGGGGGGGGGGTGCAAGAATCACCCATCCCCCTACTGAACCAGGGTGTCCGGGGTCCTTCCCTGGAAAAATTTGGATTTAAAGGTGCAAAATGAGACTATTTTAGCAGTTTTACTAGTAGAAATATATATATAAAAAAACCTAACACAGCAATGTCATGTTTTGCATTAATTTTTTAAAAGTACTTCTTATAATGAGATCAGTAATTTTTAAAACTCTCTTATGTGCCTCTTAAAAGATTGATTAAAATACAAGTTTTTTATAGCGATTAACAATAAATTTGAACTGTTATGTATTATGTGTTGGTGTCTCATACAGATGCATTCTCTTTATAAAAGTCTATTGATTTAACTTATTTGACAAATGGACTATTTTAGCCTGAATGATCAGAAGAAACAAGTATGTTACTTGCCATCAGTTAAAGGAAGTTCACGCCTAGCACATGAACTGTGATGTATAACACGTCACACGTGTTTTGCTTTACACAAAACTGCCAAAAATTATTGCCAGTATCTCTACATATTAGTAGAGACGTGAAAATTTTGCGTTTTCATTTGGGCACAAGCTAGAAATCCATCAACTCTATGTTTGTGTCACTTTCGCAATTGGCCTTTGACTTATTTGACATCACCTGGAAGTCTCTGAGCCAATAATGTAAATGTAACTAATACATACCTATATCATTAACAGCAAGCAGCTAATGAGCTGATGTCTGATTCAGTTCACAAATATTCTTGCAGGCTAGCTTACAGGTCAGTGAACTCGCAAATTTTTCCAGTCTCAACATATTAGAATAAAACACACTCCTTTATTTTTAAAAATACATAGCACACATTTTAAACGTATTTGAATATTTAAAATGACTGCTTTTTGAAAACTGACGTATCGAGAAAAATAACAATCAAACTTGTAAAACAGAACTGCATTTGTTTGACTTTACGTTTCATGTTTTTCAGACATCTTATCAGCAGGTTGTTGGCAAGCCAGTCCTTATACACCAGAGGGAACAAGCTTATCGCTGACAAGATTAGTTGAATATAAAACTTCAGTGAAATGACTGCGTGCCTCTTTAGTGTTCTGTTCATGAAGATGATATTATTATTTACGAATTCACCTGTCGCACACTTATTACCTACCTATTAATGGCTTCCAGTGTATAAATACGTGTGTTTAGAGAACTTGGCTTAAACACACACACAAATCATTTAAATTCACCACACAATGATTTTGCTGTTGAATTCTTGCATCTCGCATAAACATGAACAGAACTAGATGAACCGAACCATTGTTAAAAAAAACTGAGTAATAATATGGATACATGTCTTTTGTATTGCATGAGCGAGAATCATTTACTTCTGTATTTAATTTATATGACACATGCCAAAACGGCTTTCTGCGACTGTGATAGGCTATTGTTCATCATCTGCCTGACCTACTTCTATGTGAGTCGACAGCATAGTTGAGTGTTAATTTTTGCATACTAAGAAATTTATTTTAAAAAATATAACAATGTTTTTTCCAGACATTACATTGTAATCCTTAATTTAAAAATTTTATACGGCTTCCAATGTTAACTTGTTTTATGACATCATGTTGAAACATTTGTCGTAGAGCTCCCTTCTTGTAACTGCGACAGTAATTGTGTTTCCTATTATTCAGGAATATTTTCTCACAGAATAACTAACAAGAATTCCTTTAATCAATTGTCATGGTAAACAGAATTCATTTTGTGTGCCTCAAAATTATTGTAAGATTATTATTTTATAAAAAAGAGATACAGCTGTACTACTTCATTCATGAATTTATATACGCATTATATAAATGGCATGAAGTTAAAGAACAATCACAAAAAAGTAATGTGTTTCATGCAAATGTTATAAACTATTTAAATCGGTAAATACAAAGCAAAACATTTCACAATAAAACACAACTAAAGTTTTACCACAAATTAGCTTAATTTTGTCCATATTTATCATTCCTCCTAAACGAGCACGTGAAAATTAAACATTCGGAGCTCTTAGTATAGTCAATTGCAACTAGACACATACTTTCATGTGTTTCCCTTACCTGTTCTTATGATAAACATATGGCTTAAGATACAATGAGAAAAGGATCAATTTTAACCACCACGTAATCATTCTGCTTAGCAAAAAATGTGATTAGATAAATACCAAGACCTCGGCACGGTAGGTCTTAAGAATACGTATTAGATATTCTGTGAAAACATATTTTTGTTTCGTTTTTAGGTTGCAACACAAAAGGTCCTGAAAGCATTTTTTGGTATTTGCGTAAGCAGTATTCTCAAGCAAAATATTATGCGACATTGTGTAAACAGGTCAAAGAGCTACAGAGAGACACATTTTATCCCTTTCCCCCTTTCTATTTTAAATTTTGTAAAATTCTGAAAATACTTTTAGGTGTCATTCTAGTAAAGCATATCTTAAATTTTTGCACTTCTTAACAGTCAGATTTCAAAAAAATCCTTAATTAACTTTTTAGGAATTACCTTATTGATGTAAAAATTACTACTATTGCACGTCAGGTTCGAGCTATCTCAATGTTTAATTAAAACACTTTTCACACCTTTTTTGACCTCTTAAGAGGAGCCTTCGCCTGTGTCAAATTTCTACCTTTGGCGCGTGGGAACAGCATAGTGATAAGAGCCAGTGTCCCTCACTTGACGAGAAGCATATCGCCTCTCTTCGCAGCGCGCCAAACTGGCATGCAAGGTTTTCCTTGCAGTCTTTTTCTTACGGGACTTTATGCGGTGACCACAACATTTTATTTTTGAACAGTATGAAGTAAAGACCAACACATGACTCTCGCTTTGCACTTTACGAATTCAGGTAATATATTCGAAGTTACAGCAGTCTAAAAAAACCGCATTTAGCCATTTTGAGAGGCCCGAAAATAACGTTTCTAACAAGCGTGTATTATTTTCATAGATGAACATAATATGAATAAGTTAAGTGGTTTTGCGTAATAGAATATGCGTGACATGCTGAAACGCCATCCATGCGCCAATCGAGGACTCCACTTTAGAGGTATGGAAAGTTACGGTGTCTAACGAACGACTGGAATATTCAATCCCCAATAAAATCTAAAATACTCCTTTTTTTAGTAGATATTTTAATAGCGAACGTCTATTTATATAGCACTGGACAGTAGTATGCCTTGCTTTCGAGTAAAAAATTAAAACTGGTATTTTGTAAAGTAGGAGACAGAAACACAAAATTCATAAAAATTTAAAACTGTAATTTTTATAATTTTTAATATGACAATATCCAGGACTCTATAATAACCGACTTTAAAAAATACTTGAGTTTTTATTTCAAATAGTTTTAACATCTCTAAACCTTTCGCGCAGAGATTTTCGGATAGAAAAATTATTTTAAATATAAAATTCGAGTGTTTTTGAAAGTCGGTTAGAATCCTGGATATTGTCGTATTAAAATTATAAAACTTACAGTTTTCGATTTTTGTGGATTTTGTGGTTTTTATCCCTTAATTTTTCTAAATACCAATTTTTACTTTTTACTTGAAAGCAAAGCATACTATCGTCTGGTGATTTAATAGGAAATACGCATTCGTAAATAAAATTTCAACTCTGCAAAAAAGTTTCATTGAAATAAGATGAGTATTAGATTTTATGGACGACTGAATATTCCGGTCAATCGCTCGACATATTACCTTTTCATGCCCCTTAAAAGTAGAACTTCTAAAAATAACCTGTAAATAAATCAATCATTTCTTGGCATCTACATCTTAAGGGGAAGATACCCTTAAAATTTTATGTTTATAGGTCCAATCAGAGCATTATTGAGTGGATGAGGCCATTCTATGTTAGTTGGCCTAATTGATGGTTTGATAGTGTCAGTTGAATTAAAAAAAAAATGTTTGAAATTGTTGAAAGAACTTATGTGTACGTCTAGAAATTGAAACTGTTCTACCGGTATGTAAGTTAGCAGTCTTACTTACACAAATCTAGTAACCGAGATTAGTGAGTTCTTTGAGTGACATTTCACAACTCAGGCCCAATCACCAAAAAACTTACGTAAGAAACTTTACAAGACATCATCGCTTCTACCTCTGAAAACTTATCAAGCTCAACAACTCAAATAAAATCCCATGAAATCCTTTGCTGGACCGATTTCGGAAACATATTAAATATTAAGATTAAAGGGTTATTGGACAAAATTTGACTGCATCACGTTAGAGGTCCATTAAGCAGATGTTATTTTGACCCAGAAAAGTAACATTAATTCATTAAAAATGTTAGGTTTTGTAGTTTCTCTAAAACATTTTAGCCGGAAAAACAAATATAGTATTTTAAAGACTCGACTTCCAACTTTCACAACATGACTTCAGAACTAAAAAATTTAATATTTAGCAAGGCAAATCACCCCGCGAGGTTAAATTTCCCAGATGTACGGTAATAATAAGAAACATTTTAACTGCTCATACATCAATGAAGTAATTAATTTTAAACCTTACCGGTACTATTACTCCAGCATCGTCATATTCCCTTATTTCTTGCTTTGGCACTTTGCTAAAACATGACAATAGATAACTTCCTTTTCTTTTTTTGTCACACATATCAAAACTTTTGTACAACGTAACTTCACAAAAAAATTAAAGTACATTATAAGCAGCGTAAAAATGGCTCGGAAATGCTAATGTGGCACAGACAATTAGAGCACGGCAGAAATGATATCTTCAGCCTACAGACTGAGACTAGAGTCAGTTCATGTGGATACCAAACTCGTCAAGCTTTCTAGTCCCTTGAAGCAGGCAGTGGTATTGTTGTTTGGGTGTGGCTCAAGGGGTAGGTAGCAGCTGACCAGTCTGCAACCCTGCTGTGCCACGAGAATGCACTCAGAAAAAAAAGTAGACGGGAGAAAGAGGCTTTGACCCGGAAGGGAAGTCTTGCAGCTTAGTATAAAATACACCTAATTCCATCTTTCAACGGACCAGACACATTATTATTTTTAAAAAAACGTGCAACACAGTGTACTTGTGAACATTTTAGTAATAAATTGTCGAAAACTTTCTTAAATATATTTATGCAGCATTAGGTTTATATTTTTTAATTGTTGTCTTTCAATTTTGGGTGGGGGGAGGGGCCCTGGTCCCTTTGCCCCCCAACCCCTCTGGATACGCCACTGGCGCCGGGTACATCTTCCTATATGAGCAGTTTTTTTTTATCAAGAAAACAAACTGTTCCCTGCATGTACTACTACCAGACTGTGACAGCAGTCTATTCACAAATGAATAAATCACACTCAATAGTTACGTTGCTAGTAAAATTTAATATCCCTTCAAAGTAAATGTGCAATATTAAGTACATATATGCAAACAAAACAGGAAAAAAAAAAACCAAATAAACTGCAAAAAAATTATAAAAAAAATTTTTATTTATTAAATATTTACATACAGGCAGTGTTCAACTAAGCATAAGCATATACCGGTACAGAACATATGAATACAAAGCAGCTACAGAAACTGAAATTTCCATTTGAATAAAAGCAAAATAAAATGGAACATGTGACATATACAGTACAAACAAATATTGTAAAACATACGTTGCGGTACGTAATTACAATAAAATTAAAATAATTAAACATAATACAGATTAAAAATACAAATAAGGACAACATAAACTATACATAACATGGTCTATTGGTAAAATAAAGAGTAAAAATATTGTTCTAAAGTAATGAGCATTTTATTCAGTAAAAAAAGGATCGTATACAAAACAAATCGAACACAGATTATAATGCACATAAAGGATAGAACGTTACATAAATAATTATGTGTAACAAAAAATGGTAAAATCATAAATCAAACAAGTTAGGTACAGCCATATATTGAAAGTGCATTCCTGTACTTACAGCTTTTACTATCTTAACTGCACATCAAAACTATAATGAAATTCAATATTTTAAACCCATTCACTTCAAATGTTATTTTTTAATGTAATATAATTTAGTTACTAAAATTTCTTTAAATGTTCTTTAAATCCAAACCACCAACAAAAAGCTACGTGTAGGAATGTTTAAGTTTTAAGTGATTATATTTTTAAAGTGCATATTTGTCTGTTGTGTAACTACAAATATATTATATTCTGGCACTGTGGTACTATATAGGTACCCTGGCTACCATTTCCAAAAATACACATACATATATGTACAGCCAATGTAGGCTATTATAAATATGCAAAACACACTCTCATACATATTAATATAGACAGAGAAAGAAAGACTGAGATTATATGAATGACAGAAAGAGAGAGAGGGAAAGAGAGAGAAAGATTCTTACATTACGTACACACATACTGCAGGGAAAATGAATGCAGTTTCTGCACAACTGCCAACTGAACTTAACTACTAATTAGTTGCACAACCAAGAAATTTTCAGTGTTTAAGTGACCTCTAAACTAGTAGCCATGCTTTTAAAATGTAATAAAGAAAATTTATTTCAGCAAAAATTTTATTTTTGAATAATGTGTTGTGATTCATTATGAAATTTTTCCGAGCTAACATACATACATAGTATGTACTTACATAAAAAAAAAATAAATATGGCACATGCACTGAGTCCATCCACCCACAAATAATGTAAATATGAAGGTTAAAAAATGTATAATAATAATGATGATGATGATGATGATGATGATGATGATGATGATGATGGATGATGATGATGATGATACATAATAACAATAATAATAACAACAGGTATGGGCAGATGGATGGATGATTGATGGATATGAATGATGGTTTATTGATGGTGATGAATAATGATATTCATAGTGTAAATTATAACAACAATAATGATCATTATTATTATTATTATTATTATTATTATTATTATTATTATTATTATTATTATTATTTCGCTTGGAATTGGGCAAACTGCCAGATGGCAAGTTATAACTGCTACTTAAATCACTTACTAAACCCCTTTCACCTGCACAAACTCCTCTGAAAATAAATTCCACTCCCTCATTGTCCATTGACCTTCTAAGCACAGACTGCCCACCCCGTTACGTTCTGTTCTTCACCTTCTGAATCTTCCTAGTTAAAAGGCAGCCTAACTTACCTGTTCTTCCCTTCTATTCACTACCAGACATTTGATTTGCTGTGTGTAAATATATCCAAAAATATGAAGCTCCAAACCTATGGGTCTGGCAAGACATTATGCATGTGTTCAGATATTTGAAACAAACTGGAGACTGAAATTATTAAAATATCCTAGTGCAGTAGTGTTCCATTATATTGCACACCTTGCTAATGCCAGAAGTGACAGGAAATCTATTGCCAGTGTGGCAACATGGGAGGAGGACCTACCATCTGGATTTTGAAGAGACAATTTTGTGTTGCTGATTACATAATATTATGTAATCTTGGCAGAATATTGTGCCATTTATGAGGCAACAACGGAAGCTAGATGATTATCCCGAATCTTGCCTGAATTATGACAAGACCACTTCGCTTCTACTCCTTCTGTGATCCTCTCTGACAACAAAACTACCATACTTTTGAGTAGAAAATGAAAGATGTCAGAGAAGAACACACATGTAGATATTACATGCTACCTTAGAGGGACAATACAGAGCAGGAGAAAAAAGTAGCTAAACGAGTGTAGCATCACAATATAAGAACTAAAATAGGTTTTTATTTAGTTTCAACTTTTGCAGCTATTTGAACATTCGAATTGTATTGTGTAATCGTTCCATTTCCACTCCAGTTTGTTGTTTCTTAATGGCTGTAGACAGTGTCCTGTCGTATATTCAGTGATGCTTGCAAATACATGCTGTACTTTGGAACTATTGTATATTATTTTCATAACCAACTTCACACCTCTGGACATAAGCAAACACTTAGAAAGGCTTTTTTTAAAGTTCAACCCCTAATGGGTTTTAAAGAGGTGAAATGTGTTTTCGATGAATCTCGAAATTTCTCAAACTCAATAGCGTATTGTGATTTTCACTCCACTGACACTCATGTAACTCTCTATAAATTAATTTCAGCATTTTTCGAATTTCAGCTCCTAAGTGAACAAAAATATGCTACATAAATGCCGGCTATTTTCCCACCATACAGATGCCCCCTCCCACAGGAGTTATTATTTGCAATTTACGTTTATTTGTTTTCTTCGTTGTTATTAAAATAAGCTGAGACGTGATGTTAGAATTATCTATGTTTGCCTACTGTAATTTCTCCTATAGTTTAGTTTGCACTGGTTCATGTTAGTGTGTGCTAGCGGTTCCAGAAGGGATATGTTCAGTAAAAGTATCGGCTGGC
>PNEQ01035893.1:0-36341 GCA_003012365.1 Medauroidea extradentata | reverse complement strand
GGGTCAATAAATATGGAGGGATAATCGAAAACACATTTCACGTATTTTCACCTCCATAATTAAAGAATTTAGGAATTTAGAAACGTCTTGGAGTCCTGTCTTAGACATTTCTATACGTAACCAATTAAAGTAAAAATCACGAAGATAGCCAATTGTGTTCCAAAGGTATAGACGATTCATGAAAAACATATTTTGCTTTTTTTTTACTGCTTGGGGGTCGAATTTCAAATAATTCTAAAACTAATTTTTGGGTATTTACGTAAGCAATATTTTGAAGTGAATACCATCTCTTTATACCGAAGGATTCGATAGATATCGATAGTTAATCTGAAACACATTTAAGGTCTTTTCACCCCCTCAGATGTATAATTTCTAAAAATCCTAAAATTGGCTAACATGCATTTTTATGAGTGTCCTATTAAAGTAAAAACCACTATGATATGCCGTCGGGTTCGAGCTCTATCGACATTCCTTCGGAAATACATTTCATCCGTTTTCACCCCCTTAGAGGTCGAATTTCGAAAAATCCCTTCTTAGTGCTCGCCTACGACCTGAGGGGAACCCTCACAAAACATTTCACGATTCTAGGTTCAGTGAGTTTAGGCTGCAGTTTGATATGTCAGTCAGTCAGTCAGTCAGTGTTCACTTTTATATATAGAAATATTTGTAATTATTATAATAATTTAATAATGATGTTAATGCCCACCTGTAAGGCTCCGCATTTCCAACGTATGTTTCAGTTCAGGTGTCGCGATAAAGTATTTTTTTATTAGGACCTCCGGTAGCAAATTGTGTCATTTAATAGCCAAAAACAAAAAAAAAATTTCGAAACTTTTTTTTCACAGATTGCTAACCCATACCCGGAAATTCTTTATTTATCTCTCCTTACTTTTGGTTACTTTAAAAAATGTTGGTTCTCAATGTCAATTTTCAATCGCGAATTTATTCCTTCATTCACAAAATTTGTCATAATTTCAGTAACACAATGTATAAATGGCCAATACTTTCACTAACACCAAGTATAATTGGCCAACTTAATTGTAAACAGTACATTCATTTGATTAAAAACTGATTTTTTTCAATTATTATACACTAGGAGACATGACTTCCCGTATTTTTATGATTTTACCCATGTCAAGGAAGATCGTTAAACTTGAATGTTCTTAAATTTTAATTTATACTTATGGCTTCGACTTGGCTGTTAAAAGCTTGAAATATTTTTTGATGGCATCATTCACACATTATGATTTGTTTAACACTAAGTATTACTAGCACAAATAACGGCCGTTTTAAAATTGGTGCTAATTTTATAGGAAATTATATACAACGTGAAATATTATGTGATTATTTTAACTGCCTTAACGAATGTGTCAATAAATGTTCAGAAACAACAGAAACATTCTCTTGTGTATTACGACGACTCCTTTCTTCCCTGAGCAGCTGTACGTCACGAGAGCGGACGTAAAACACATTCTCCTGAGAAGGGTGTAGAAGTTATGGCACGTAATGAGACAATAAAGCTTCTCCCTTGACGCCAGCACAACAGCAAGAAATACGTGCCTCTGTCTCGCTGCTAATGGGATAATAACTCGTACTGGAATACGTGTAAGCATAGCTGCGAGTGTCGGCAGGCGTCTGTCTTCCGTTCTTTTTCCTACCGACGTGTTTTGAATTGGTAAATTTTAAACTATGGCTAACGGTACAAACTCTTGCAGTGTTTCCAGTATGTGAGTTGTATTACGACTAGAATCATTCCTCAGCACTGCTCAAACTACCTTTGGGTTGAAGTGAAGCTGAGATAGTTTGTATCTCATCTTCAGAGGGTGTAGTAACGGGAAAACATGGTAAGCAATTGAAACGATAATTTCAAAAACTACCCAAGTCCACTTATTTTCATTGAATGGTGTGAATACACCACACTTTATTTTTTGCTGCTACATTAGTCCTTACACTTTTTTTCCTTCTCTTTAATATTCTTTGTTTCTGGACTTCGTGTGTTTTTGAATCCGCCGTTTCTGTTCTTCCCCGCCACCATTTTATTGAGTTTATGAGTTAAATGGTTCCGTCTGGGCAGAGGAGTTTTGCATGCCCGAGATCTACAGATGCCGGAGCTTCAAGGGCGATGTAGACAAGCAACGTCGTATAGCTATTCGTCTCTACGTGTGAGGCCCTAAAATAATGCGTGGTCGTTCTATCGTTGTCTTGCCTCAAGACTTTCAGCGGTGGCGCTGTGATTTCATAGTTTAAAACAAAGACAATATCAATATGCGTTTGACTCTGGACGTAAAATAAATTTAAATGCCGAGATTATACTAGCAATTGGATTTTGTTGGTGCTACATAGATGAAAATATTAACAGGGGAAGAATGTATATATTCTATTACAGACAACGTATTTTGCTAAACTCTGTGCTTAGAAAAGTAGTGTAATCTCATTTCGTTCAGTTTTTGTGGGAAAATAAATCCATCGCAGATGATTTAGACCAGACCTCATTGAGAAAATGTTGTGCAAAAAAAAAAAAAGACTGAAGTTATAGACTTTCTTTGAAGCATTGTGTGATTACATAACCCTTCAAAATTCCCTTCTATGTTTTCAATATCTGTATATTAGAACTCGGGAAATAAATAAGCAGCTAGCTATTTTACACCTTCCGTTATATCAGTGAAACCTTTATTTTGTATCATGTATAAACGTGTACCGTATTTTTGCAAGTCGTATTTCATCCTTAATATAAAAAAGTAGGCATAGCGATAGGCAAGCAATAACTGAAATGATGAACAACATGTATGTACTTAGGAACGAACTACATTTATTGTTTTAAATTTGTCGTTAAATTTAGTTCACATTCACATGCTTTCCTATTCTAATATTACCTCGCAATAAACAAAAAAGTTGAGTGTCTAGAAGTATTAAATTATGGTTATGAAATTGACGAACTATGATACTGATTTTCGGACAAAAGTAAGGTAAGTACCACATCGCGTATATTTTGAAAGAAATCCAATGCATTTTTTTATATCTTCAATAACATATGAAGTGAAAATATTTTAGTCAACGCTTAGTAGCAAGATATTAGCGCTGGTGAGAGGTGAAATGAGGTGAGTATTGAGTAGCACCCGAGTGAAGAGGCGGGGGAAGTGGGAGATCCACGAGAAAACCCACCAACTGACATAGTCCGACAGGATGTAAAAGTGGTACTGATGATTGATTATATACTTGTGGAATTGCCTTCTTATGTCAGGAGAACTGAAAATCTTACATTTGCGAAGCCCACAGAAAATAAAATCTGTTTTCTCCTCCCCTAAATAAAATTACTTGTAGCAGGTTATTCACACTTGATGAGTGACACATCAGGTAAGCATTTAAACTGTCTACTGGCCACAGGAATTGAAATACACTTCTCAACATGTTGCCACAGAAGCTCACGTTTATATGGTATGGTATGAAATAGTAAATAAAATAAATTCCTATATAATTTCTCAGGTATTCTATTTCATTGCATTAAGTAAATTTTAATACAACACTTCGTAAAGTAACTGGAAATAAACCCCCTTTTTTTAATGCACGTGCTATTTACCTGTACTACAAACAGTAAAAAAGATCTTACAACGATAGATTGTGCTAAGTACAATTTATGTGACAGTTCATGGTGTACTAAGAATGTGCTGTGTATCATTACCTGATATCCTATTATATATGTATTTATGTTTGAAAATTTCCAAACGAAAGCGATTTTACAATATAATTTTTGATTTAAGGCTTTTGGCGTTTAATTTATTATTATTTACATAGGAAAATGTTGAAACCTCTTGATTCTCTTCAGGTAAGTTTCAGCAGTCAGTCCTACGACATGTTCACAGATGTCAGTGGGTAAGGGGTTGGAGTGAGATATTTTGGTCAGCGCTCAACATCGAGGTCTTTAGCGCTGATGAAATGTGACATGAGGTGAGTATGGAGTAGGGCCGGAATGAAAGGGCGGGGTAAATGGGAGATCCCCAAGAAAACCCATCGACCAGCGGCATTGTCCGGCACGATTCCCATATGCGAAAATCAGGAGACCGACCCCGCCGGGTATCGAACCCGGATCGCCTTGGTGGTAGGCGAATGATCTGATCACTCACACCGCGGCCCATAAGTGGTTGGACGGGTAAGGAACTGATGTACACATTGTGAGCTACTACCATCACAAGAATCACTGACATTCTCATATATGGTCTATTATTTAATGAACGACTGATATGACTAACAATTCAATATCATGTGCATGCAACACTCCAAAATTTTATTAGAATTCCTTATTAAATTAAAAGTAATTGTAAGAAATTCTTAAGGTTTTCGCACCTAGGTGAACCGAGTCTAAATTATAAAGCTCGCTGCGAACTGCAAGCAATGAGAAAGCTACGAGCAATCTGCGAGCATGCATTGAGAAAGCTACGAGCAATCTGCGAGCATGCATTGAGAAAGCTACGAGCAATCTGCGAGCAAGCATTGAGAAAGCTGCGAGCATGCCCTAATCCATCGTTAGTGGCGAGAACGGTCCGAGCAGATTACATCGCATTTGATATCTGGAAGCTGCATCACGTGGATAATATGAATCATTGTTATTATACCTTCAATTATGTGCATAGGTGCTCTACTGCTATGTGTCACCAATTCTGTGTACTTAAAAATCAACGAAGACCTCGGTGGCGTTGGCGTACTGCACAACAGAAAAAAAAAAGTGGATCGCGTAGGAACACATGCGGGATATAAAGTTTCAGCACGTATGTGTACGGTACAGACACTTAGCCGGGATTTTTCCTACAGATTTAGAAATTTCGCTAACGAAAATAAGAAGCATATTTCGTAGAATGAATACTGTTTTTCTGCATCTGATTTTGATTCATGTCAGGTTCGCAATAAATTGGTGTAAAATTTTAATACTAATGCATAACAATGTACTGTAGTAAACACTATATATTTTTACTGATAATATTCTTCACGCTTTCACGCCACTAGAGAATGGTACACTATCTTGCAGTATCTGCTTAAAATAAAAATTACATTTAGTAGATTTCCGATACGTTTGCGCAGCAATTGCTAAAGAATAAGTAAAAATGAATCTGTCTTATTTAAAATAAAACAATATTTCTTCTTGGCAGCTAATATCCTATGGTCCTATTGTGGTTAAAATGAAACTGCTGTTAAAACATTATAAAGTATACTCACACTGACACAATATCAATTTAGAAAGTCTACGTGTAACTATTATAAGAAACTGAGATAGTTGCGGGAGGGAGTGGACTTTTCGAAGAACTTGGCAGGGCTCACAATGAAATATGTTGTTGATGGCTCTGCTGGTCATAAAGAAAAATATTTTACTGGAACTGGGTAACTTGATGCTATTCATAGAACACGCGCATACATTTGTTTGGCAAAGGCTTAATACTGTTGTGTTGTCACTTAAAAACAATGCATTCAACTTACCACCAGCAAACGCCATTACCTACTCAATTGGATTTTCTCCTTGCTCCGTTTAGTAGGTTTTACGGCTGGTGACCAACTTCTTGTAGTTTGCTAGGGCCTCTTTTGCCTTGATAGTCACTTATTTCTCCATTATCAATTAACTTCTGAAATATGAAAAAAATATATATATTTAGAAAAAAAGGTGGTTAGACTCCTTAAGGATATGTTGATTTACAAGTTGTTTTGTAGTTAAATATAGCTATCTAATGTATTACAAAATATAATTCAGAAACTTTAAAACTCACATTTTACGCGTTGAAAAATAAAATTGTGCTTAAACGTACTTAAGGGCGTTCACGTAAGAAAATTTCGTATTATATATAACACTATTTCATATATACGCGTAGTCTTTCTGTAATGATATGTCAAAACTTTTGCATACCATAGATTCGCACGAATAACATAAACCAACGGACTTACTGAAAGGAAATACTTCACACTGAAATCAGTGGTTATGTTATCAAATATTGACAATGGTGAATCCAGATGTTTGTGAACTGAGATGTTGAAAATTGTCTGCAAGTTCTACACCTAAAGATATAGGCCTAATAGTTGTAGCTAGATACTAGGGATTATTTACGAGTCCAGAGGGTTTACTGTCGCCAACAGAAGGCTTTGGATGCTAAGCGAGATACGGTGTTTATGAACTCAGTAGTTAAATTTAATTTGGTTATCTTTTTTCGTCAGGAACGATGCAATTAAAAATGAGTAATCAGATTAATTTGCTTTACATTTCAATCAAAATTTCAATTGTTGCTTTACATAGCCCGTATACATACTGTTATATAAATTTAAGTAAATAACTCAAATTTATTTTTTCAGGTTAATTTGAACATCAACTGTAAGTATTTTGTTAACTGCTATATGTACTACTGAAAATAACCAAACACATTCTGGATTCTGCTGCTTCTGTGGAAGGACAAAGAAACAACTGATAGAATATGTTACTTTATTGTTTCAGCAGAAAGAACCAGGTAGCTTGGTTCTTTCCTGTAGAATTGAAAGCCTGTTTTATGTTTGTTTCCGCAGACAAAATCAGGTGGCTTGGTTCTTTCCTGCAGAATTTAACTTTCGTGTTATGTCTATCTTCAGAGTAAGTCATAATATTTATATACAAAAAAAGTATTGTAGCTGCAAGTACATGACGTGAGTGCAAGTAATTTTGGGTAAAGAAAGTATTAATTATTTACCAAATAAATTGAGTTTTTAAGTCGGGGAGACCGTGTATTCAAAAAAGTTAGGTGGGAAAATGCAGATACTGTACCTATTGTAGGAGACTACAGTACACAGCTTAATATTACATGTAAGTTTAAGACTTTAATTTAGAAGGCTACAATGAAACAGGGCCTAATTTTCCTGCAGCACGGACCAGTGAAAAAATTGACTGCTTAGTTCAGAAAACAGCAATTTGTTAAATACTAGGTACTTGGTTCTTATGATGATCCAACTACTTTTATTACAAAACATGTGTTTGACCAAGACGTGAGTAGACGATGTGGAAATAATCAAGTCAGCTGTGGACGTATTCAATAACAAACCGATTTGGAGAATTTAAATTGTCTTGAGCCATGTCTGTCCAAACATTGTCAATATCAATAAAACGTGTGGTTAAAGAAAGTTATAACATATTGCGTTGTTAACAAGAAACAAGGAGCAAGGTGGTCGCAACAATATATCAGAACAAAAGACCGAGTAGGTGGTAAAACAGTTTAATATAATACCAATACATACGTATCATTATAGAAGCGAACGGATTGGTGCATAGTACATATCTTCCCACAAACCTGACTTTACAGGAAATGTTCGAAGTAAACTTATATAAAACGGAAGTTGCTGAGCCAGTTAGTTCATATACATATCTGAGAATTTTTCTGAAGATATTTGATTTTAATTTAAACAATTCAAAATAGGACACTAACATCAAATAAGATATTTATGCCGCCAAGATCACTAGTTCGCTAGTATGTCATCAAAAACCGACAGGCAATCATAAAAATAAGACCATAACAGACACATTGACATGGTAGAAGAAACACAATGTTTTATGTGTGACAAAAAGGAAAGCAAAGAAGATGTTTTCATTGAGTGTTTAACCTTCGATATGGAGAAAACGTTACCACTATTTGGGTGTACGGCTAATTTAATATTTTACAAGAGATAGTTATGTGTGTACGATTGCGGCATTTATGAAGAGAATAATATTCAAGGGTACTGCTATGTATGGACAGAAGGAACTGCTGGTCGGGGAGCTCAAGAAGTGGGATCCTGACTAGTCTTTCACATACAAAGCAATATTGCAGGAGAAATCAAGGAGCTGGTTTTGTGGTCAGACAGCTGTGAATGCAAGAACCGAAATATTAAATTGACCCTCATTCTGAAATCTGCTCTGGATGCACATGCATCATTTAAAATCATTTGTCAACGATTTCTTGTATCGAGCTACAGCTTTCTACCTAACTATTCAGACTTTTCGGACAAAGAGCCAGCACTGATACACAGCAATATTTTATATGTGCCTTACGATTACATTATAGTGACGTAGAGTTGTAGAAAAAAGGACCCCCTTGTAGTGACAAAAATGAATAATTTCCTTGGAACACATGGCATTGAAATGATGGTAACAAACTGAAAGGTGGAAACAAATAAACAGATAGATTCTTTGCTAAAAACAAAACAAGATAAATTCTTCTCGAGAAAGAGAAACCATTGTCCATAGTTTTAAGGACATCGTATTCAGGAGAACTTTGTGAAATTTATATTCCGAAAAGGTATTTGGTCGGCTATCTACGATTTTTTTTTCAATCTCTGTTAAATCTGTGGTGTAATGGAAAAACCATAGCAACTCCAAAGCTCAAATACCTTAGGTATGTTATGGACTTGTTATTTTTAAAACATTCTTGCAGTGGGGCAAGTTATTAGTAAAAGAAAATTTTTGGACATACACCATTGCAGAAAGTGGTGTGTCACGAAATACCAGAGAATACAAACAATCAGACAAATAAACTACTAAAAATAATTTTTTGACCGTTGGTAAACAAAGGAAATCACGTGTACAGTGCATTACACATTCCATGTGGAACTGCATAATGTTTCCCTTTGTTAACCAGTTGTCAAAAAAAGTCTTTGGGTGTTTTTCTGTTTGGCTGTGTGTATTCTCTTATTTTCTGTGACACACAATTTTCTGGAATGGCGTGTGTCCTAAATTGTTCTTTCAATAATAACTATTAAGGACATGATTCCCGGAGATGCTCGTGACTTTTACAGTACTATGGTAGGAGCTTCCGATGAGGAGGACGATGTTAACGGTTTTCAGATATTCCAGATTTTGAATGTGAGTAAACAGCTCACTGAAAGTGATGAAGGTGGCAGGAGTGAGATAAGACAAGGGTTTTATGAAAGTTTCCTTGAGGTAAAATTACAATACACAAACCATAATCCTAACACTGCACCACATTGTGTAATATTATGCAATAGTTCCGAAGATAGAAATGTTAATGACACTGCTGGTTGGCCGTGTGATTTGGACGACATGAAAATTCCATGACATTGTTGTAAGCTTAGCTCCAAAGTGTCCATACATAAATTATGTGTTCACAATTGTTTACCAGTAAATACTATAGCATAGCACAAAAATATTAGTAAAGCTGAAAATATATCATTCATATCCGTGCAATAAAATAAACTTGTATTGTAGAACATTCCGCAGAAAACACTGTCCCTCAAAAACGTCTGATATCTTAATAGTGAAATTAGTTTAAGAGCCCATATTTTGGAGAAAATTAATGGCCACTAATACGCTTTATAGGTAAAGTAATCAGTTTTTCATAGAACTAATTTATGGATATTTTTAGTTTGACTCTAACTGCATTTTTCTAAGTTAATTTATGTAGTTGGTTGATTTATTTCTGCAAATATGAAGTAGAAGCAATCTTCTCATAGAGTATGCTTACAGATGTGCTAGTTAGGCACGGTGTGTGTTATATTGTACACCAGGAGCAGTGCACGTCTAAAGCACGTATAGTGTGTGGGCCGCGACAAGGCGTGGCTCTGCAGCAGTCAGGCTGCGGCCTATTCGCCGGCGGAAATAAACAGGCGAGTTTATGTGAACGTCAGGGAGTTTGGAAGGCCGGTAGTCTTCAAGCTCTAACTCTTACCTTTCTCCTTGCTCTGGCAGACTTCGCCAGGTGGTCATGTCCCCCGCAACACCTACTACCCGCCACACATTCCAAGACCTTCTTCTCTACGTGACCTTTTTCATTCTGCTAAAATTATTTGCTAAATGCATAGCATAGTTCATAGTTTGTTCTTTTATTAATAAATACTAGACTACGCAATATGTAAGTGTTGGTAAAATGCATTTATATAACAAATGAAAAGATTAATATACATTTCAACATAAAATACACGATTAATAAAAATAAACTTAGAATATAGCTAATATGATCCTTAACAGCTCAACATAACTGCCTATACTTCAGAATACTGTAAGATAGTTTTATTTAGAATATTTAGAACTGTTTTATATTTTTATTGTAATCTTACTGTGACGAATGTTTGTTACATAACATTAATCGTGCAATAAGACGTGATATTTAAGTGTAACATAGGTAACAGGAAAAATAATTCGGATAATTAGAGAAAAAAAGATGTTCTCATTAAAATGTTGAGAAGTCGGTGCACTTTTCAATATTTTGTTTAACGTAGTAGATTATTTCATAAATTAAATTAATGTATGTATGTCTTGTATGTATGCCTATGTATGTATATATATACATACGTATATATATATATATATGTTCCTTAAATAGGGAATCAAACTCCACATGCGTGTTCCTCACAAAAAACTATGGCTAAAAATGTTTTAACTTTTCACCTAAACGCAATTTTAACGGAGTAATGGGCCTGTGAACGTCGAATTTAAAAATATATATATTTTCCCAAAATGTCATAAACTAATTGGCAAAATATACAATATTTTCAGCATTGCTTAATAATATTAGGATCTGCAAACCAACAGCAAATGCTGGTTGATACCTTCCACCCTTATAAAAATAGCAGGTGTGGGTTACCCTCCAATTGCATACAATTTTTTTACCGTCAGGATTTTCGAACGTCTGAAGATGGTTTATTGAGTAATGTTACCTGTCTAACAAAAAACATCATCTCGTTTCAACAGTCTAAGACTCATCGTTTTCTTTCAAATCGAAAAAAAATGAAGCTACAGCAATAGAGTTCCAACAACAAATGATTATTATGGTATCGTGAGTTAGAATCGTGTAGGTAACGTTGAATTCACACAATCGAGAATTCAAGGAGCACAACAAAATACGTATACATGAACGTACTATTGCCAATGATGTATGTTGTTTATCGTAGGTGCAAAACACAGGACTTAGGAGCATTCATAAATGACGATTTGCAAAAAAAAAAAAAATAGGTTTGGGTGGAAACCTATCACATGAATAGGGATAGGTATAAACCGCACTGAAAACTTTAAAACGCAAATATGCTAATGTTGTGCTTTATTCCACAAAATGTAACCTACTGTACAAGTTTATCAGAAAGCCGTCTTGTGTTTTGCAGTACGCGACAACGTATTCGAAAAAGGAAAATGAATGTGTTTCTTGTTCAAAAAAGATCTGATACTGTAGATACCGACAAGTATAATTTAATATCAAATAGTATTAATAGTAGTGTGAAAACTTAAGGCATTTTTTTTTTTTTGCTTTCCATGTGTGGCACAATTTCCTATCCGCAAAGGAAAACCTAACAAAATTATGCACTTCTTTGTTTTTAAATGTACGAGTGGGGTGTCGCCGTAATTCTGCGTAGTACGTAATTTTCATATGGTTTGTGTAATGGACACAGGTGTACAGACTGTGTGATGTGAAACACTAAATAACACCTTATTATGGAGAATTAAGGGTTGAAAACTTATGTCGCTAAATGTACGGGTAATCCATCAGCATTGACGTATGTGGCAATACCAAAGAAGCACATGAAAATTAACCGTACAATTCTTCTTTTTACTTGCTCTACACTATTTCGAGGTAGCTCGGAAAGGTTAGCACTTACTGCAAGACATATCCTCAATAAGGTTACATGTTTATTACTTGGCCATTCTGTGACACATGGCATAGTCATTAATGTTTTATGCAATGATGCTAAGTGATGAAGGCAAACATTACATGAAATGTTCAAAATGACCAACCCGTGCTTCTACACACACACGAACACATTTTATCGTGGATCTGCGAATACGTCCAAAAATGCACCATTCTCTTGACGCCATGTCCGAACTCTGGTAATGGTTCAATGTAAATCTTGTTGATGAAATGTCTTGCGTAAGGTGCTAACCTTTTCGAGCTACCTCGATGAGGGCAGGGCAAGTAAAAATAAGTCTTGTACGGTAATTGTTATATGTTTCTTATTGATTGCCAAATACGTCAATGCTGATGGATTACCGGTACATTTGGCAACATAAGTTTGCAACCCTTAACTTTCCAAAATAAGGTATTATTTAGTGTTTCCCATCACACAGTTTGTACACCAGTGTCCATTACACAAACCATATGAAAATTACGTACTATGCAAAATTACGGCGACACCCCACTCGTACATTTCAAAACAAACAAGTGCGTAATTTTGTTAGGTTTTCCTTTGCGGATCGGAAATTTTGCCACACATGGAAAACAAAAAAAAAAATGCCTTAAGTTTTTAAACTACTATTAATACTCATTGATACTAAATTATACTCGTTGGTATCAACAAAATCAGAACCTGTTTGAACAAAAAACACATTCATTTTCCTTTCTCGAATACGGTGTCATGTACAGCAAAACACAAGATGGCTTTCTGATAAATTTGTAAATTAGATTACATTTTGTGGAATAAAACACAACATTAGGATATTTGTTTATTTAATGTTTCAGTGGAGTTCCTACCTATCCTTTTTCATGTGCTGGAATTCCATCCAAACCTACTTTTTTCGTCATTTATGAATGCTCCTAAGTCCTGTGTTTTGCACCTAAGATAAACAACATACAGCATAGGCAATAGTGCATTCATGTATACGTATTTTGTTGTATTCCTTGAATTCTCGACGGTGAACATTCAACGTTACCTATACCTACATGTTTCTAACTCGCGATACCATAATAATCATTTATTTCTAGAACTCTATCGCTGTAGCTTCATTTGTGATTTGAAAGAAAACGATGAGTCCTAGACTATTGCAACAATAGGACCTTTTGTGTTATACAGGTTTCATTACTCAATAAACTATATTCAAATGTTCGGAAATCAAAACGGTAAAATAGTTGTGGGCAATTAGAGGGTAGCCACCCCTGCTATTTCCATAAGGGTTGACGATATCAACCAGTATTTTCTGTTGGTTTCAAGATCCCAATATCATAAAGCAATGCTGTAAACATTGTTTGTTTATGTTATTTAGCTCCCGATGTTTTGGGGAAGTATGATTTTAAATGGTAAAATTCAGAGGCTCATAACACCTTTAATATTACATTTAGGCGAAAAGTGTAAAACATAGTTTCTGTTACTTATATTATAAGGAATCGCCTTCCGGAGATTATAGGTGTTGTTCAGGAATATCCTGTTTATGTATGTGTGTGTGTAATGTCCGAAAACAATTAGTTTTTTATTTATTAATGAAAGTTTAGTTCAATGTGTTGCAAGGTGTACTCCATTTCATATAAGTTTTGATAAATTAAATTTGACAGCAACTTATGGGCAATAGTTTGTAATGTTTGGTTATTTGTGTCACTATGCAAGGCAATCTTTGCAGTTCAAATGCTGAAATGAACATCTCAGATTCATTGTATAGCTAAAAAATGTCTTACATTGTCCAACAAATCAAAAAATACTGAAAATTAATGCACATAAATTGCTGTCAAATTTATCCAAACTTATATGAAACAGAGTATAATTAGTTTTGTAAACATTCATTGAGTAATGTTATTGATTGTAGATACCCTAATTCCTATCCTCTTAGCATTTTGAAAGTGTCATAAACTCAGAAAGTCACAGTAAATGTTCGAAATGACATCCTCCTCTGATACCACCGTGCAGCCTCGCGTCCATTGCCATTCGCGCGACCGTACACAAAAATCTTATCATCCGGCTTACGAAATGGATATTCTGCCATGATCACAATACTGCAAAACAACACTAGTCAATGTCACTAACAGATTATTCACAAACCTAAACAAGTTTACCTTGGTAACATGTCACTACTTTATGACACTTTCACCAGTGCTTAGAGGATAGAGATTAAAGGCATCTGCAATCAATATCATAATTCAATGACTTTACAAAACATAACCTTGCAACACATGGAACTAAACCTTCATTAATAACTCATAAAACTAATAGTTTTTCGGACATTCGTTTATATGAACTTTTTTCATGTTCTGGTGTCAGGAACCTACCCCCGAAATTTGTAAAAGTATTTCAGAAACAGCCTAAGCCCAATAAACTCGGACATACTTTACTAATTACCGTGAAACTTGGAGCAAATATGTATTTTTCGTGGAGAAGGTTTTTATTCGTTTAGCTCTAACTCGCCAACTCGCCACTACGTTTTCTGCAGCATCTCAGCTCCTATACCATTCCACCTACCGCCTTCTATAACGTATGGGTTCCTACATCATTCATCCGATTGCTCTGAAACCTAAGTAAATTGTTGTGTATACACCCACGAAGGTTTCTGCCAAATACATTTTAGACTTTGTCGGGATGAAATGGAAAAGGGGAAGGAGCAAAACAAGATATAGGGGAAAAAGAGGCACCCAAAAAATTTAATAGAAAAAAATGTTTGGTTTGTTTCTTGTGCGTTCGTCCGCGAAGGTTTTCGCAAAAGAAAGTATGATTTGGGTGGGAGGGAGGGTGCTAGAGGGGGCAGAGCAGAGCATCCCAAAACAATGTTATGGAAAAAAATACAAAAAGGGGCATTGTAAAGCATGCTGGGTCAGCTAGTGTATAACAAACTAATAAAATGAATCATTTATCTACAGTTAAAGTGGCACAGGTGTTATTAACACATGCAGTGAAAGCCAACGTTTGTATTAACGCTTCGAAAGAAAGGTTATGCTAATGGGTATTTCTCTGATTAAAATACTTTGGGGGAAGTTCTTACTCACTTCTTGAAATATATCTACAAACCTGCTTTCGTGAAAGTAATACGGTTAATTTTTAACAAAATTTCAATTTCCCACTGATATGCCACCTATACACTTACGACAAAATTTCCGTCTGATATGTCATTTTGTTTTGTAGTGGGCCTACTAGCCCATAAAAAGTGATTAAATGTAGTATTCCGTGTAAATACAGAAAATTGTGTTAAAATAGTTGTACAGTGCCCGTTTAAATTTCATTGTATTTAGAATCTTGTGATTTATCTTACCCGTCACAATAATTCGTTTTATGAAATTTATTTTCAGTATAGTTTTGCGTACTGGCGAGAGGCGAATGGTTTTAGAGAAGTTTTTAAGTGTTTCACGATAATTTAACCCTCCCCCCCCCCACACACACAGCGGGAAGAGAAAAAGCTGTAAACATGAGATGCTAGCTGGCCCGAGACCTTGAACTGGTGTGGCTAAAATGTAGGTCAGCACATGGGCGTGGCTTCACCTACAACATGCAGTGAAATTTAATATTAACTTAATTATTAGTCAATATATAGGGTCCAAAGTTTGTATATAAGTTCGGATATATGTAATTGTCAATCTGTGTTAAATTTGAAAAGAAATATCACACTGATACGGAGGAAAGGCCGGGTTTAATTTTGTCAGTCGCTCAGAGACTCTACGATTGGTTGGGAGTATAAGGGGACAGTTTTTTTTAGAGAAAGTGCCACGAACGCATCGGTTAGCGAGCTTGAGGGTGACACTCATCGAGACCACCACGAGGTGTGGTTGTGTCCGGATTCGCTGCGGATGTTCGCGGGAGTGTGCATTTATTTAAGATTGGCTTTCTTCGTGGTCGTCACTAGGGTGTTGACGTAACCACAGTTACCGCGATCGCAGACGTGGTTGGCCGCCAATTTCGGGAGCGTCTATGTCTTATGACTCGTTTGTCGTCACCAAGGGTGTATGCTCTATGCTCATGGGTCGCCGTTTATTGGAGAAGCGGCGGTGTGCAGTTGTTTCATAAGGGAAACTGAGCGCAAGTTTCATTAATTATACAGCACCTAGAATATCTCGGGGACTGACAGGCTGAATTCGGCGTTTCTAAAGTATCCAAAAAGGAAATAACTTCCACTGTTATTATTCAGTATTAGCAGCACCCATCATAAATAAGGAACATTTATCAAATTGATATAAATATTTCTCTCCAAATAACCTAGGAAGGTTACAGTTCGAATACAAATCACAACGTTCTGATCAATATAGAACTAGATATAATTTCATACGATTATTATTTACAAGTTACTTTGTTGTACCGTATACCGATTGTGTGTCTAATAGAAACTTAACGTACGGATACATACAGTTTCCTCGTCAAACGAAACCCCACTACATCATACGTTAACGTCTTTAACTTAAGTTACATACTATACACTGTTTTTCTTCTATGGTTTTCTGCAACGATACGGTATCAACACGCGGTCGGGGTATCTGGATGACATGTTATTAGGGCCATACACACTTACACGTACTCTCACGGATGTCGTGTACTTGAAATTCCTCGAACACGTACTGTCTGGGTTCTTGGAAGAAGTGCCATTGCAAGTGCGTGTACACGTGTGGTTTCAGCGCGGTGGCGCTTCATCTCATTCTTCTCTTGCGGCCCGAGGTCATCTCGCTCACCGAGATTCCTGTGCTATCAGAGAAAGACCTGCTGGCACGTGTTACTGTTGCGGCGGATCTTGGACTTCAGATATTGGTGACCGTTTGTACCAGAACATGGTACGTAAGGTATCGTCCTAGTGTAAGACGTTTTGGTCATCACAGCCAACATTTCTTATAAATGAACCCAGAAGAAAAACAAAGAACAGAATGGAAGAATGTAGCGGAAGTGGAGAAGTCAACAATTAATGCGCCAGTGTTTTGTTCGTCGCGGGGAATCGGTACGTTTCTTCTGGTGATTTCCTAGGCAACACGTAATCGTCTCGGTTCCCATTACAAGCTCTTACATTGTGTAATGGGAATTTAGACACGCGCTATTTAACTTCAGTTGCGTATACCAAAAAAATATTATTTGAATATTAATTCATAATTGTAGGCCTTTTCCACGTATTTGGCGGGTTTCGGGTGGAAGAATTTAAAATAAGGCAAGTAACAACGTCGGGTAACTGAGCTACTCAACCAAACAGAAAATGTAAATGTACATTTCATACAATGTTTTAACGGAATGTTTCTTAGCTTAATGACGAAAATAAGTTTTTAAATTTGCGATGCTTAAGTATGTCATATTATAACAAAACTCACGTAAATAATTCAGAAATGTCACTTGCTATGAAAATAAAACCCATTGAAGTACTTTTCAATGTTTCTTAAAATAATATTGCAGGGTTGGAAACATAACGATTTAATGGAAAACACGCCAGTTTTTGGTAGCGCACCAAACCATGAGTGATGTGACGTTTACAGTTTTCCGCTAAATGTACTGCACCAATATTTCTGAGTGTCTGTGTCATCAAAATAATAATTTTCCCTCGAAACCCTTCTCTCCCCCACCCTATATGATTATACGTATTTAATTGAAAATTGTGAAAAGAGTAAGGCATTTTTAAGATCGCGTGTATTTGTTAAATTATGTTATTATAGTACAAATCATGTCATATCATATTGAAGATCATGTGTTAAATTATGAAATAAGTACCACAGCTTAAGTATTAATTTGATAACTTAAAAATACCCATTTTCGAGTTATCTTGTTCTTGCATTCGCCTGACGAACGTGGTCTGTCACACCAAAAGTTCTGGTACTGGATATTGTCAGTTAAATTTTCCATAAGTTAAGCCATACAAAATGGATTGTTGGTTGACGTGGTCGCAAGAAAGTAAAAGTCAGATGTTCCGTAGAGGAAATTGCCTATAATGCGCCACAGTATGTAATTACTACAGCCATATCTGAGCTAACATTTGAGAAATATATAATCTGCGTATGATCTGATATACCTATTCACAATATTGTTTTATTATATCTCTGCTACTGGATTCTAGTAGTTTCGTTGTTGATTCTATTCCCAGAATTTTAAAAGATACTACACAGCCTCCATCTTCAGGCTGAAGTTTCAGCAGCAGGTCCGGAAGGAAATAGTTAACTTCTGATGAGATAACGGCCGCGAAAGTTTGCGAATCTTGTAAGAGAAATTGTTTTGCTCAATTGTGAATGTGTTGATGTTCTAATATTGGCAACAAAAGTATTCTGTGCAATATAAGTGTCACGTATACGAACTGAACAACATGATTCTGCAGTTAAAACTAAGTAGAAAATTCTGATAAGTCAAAATGTTCTTCGAGTGTTTGTTGCAATGGGACTTTATAATAAGAATGTATGGGTTTATGGAAAAACACATTGATTATTATTTGTCACACCAGCTTTACTCTCATTGGCCGAGCAAGACAGAGACCACCCAAGATATATAAGCCCCAAATTTTCTATCAACGTCATTCTTACCCTAGTGTTTATGACCAGTTGCTTCTCAAGCCTGAATACGGGAATAAACACCAACCCTCAAAACGCAGCTTTCGTCGTTGATTAATACCTTTGTTGTCTGTTGTTTTATAGTCATTTGATACTTCTCTACTCTCGTCCTTGTTGATTTCCATATTAATTTCACATTCAGAGTTTGTTTTAGTTTATGTATTTCTGTTCTGTTGGTATATTGTAACAGTGCGATCAAATTTCCAATTCGGAATTTCATGACAGTCCTTGGTGACTTAAATGTGTGTTGTATGTTGCCTTAAAGTGATTTGTATGTTTTCCACCGTTGTTTTGGATGAATTCCATACTAACTTTAAATTCACTGTCTATTTTCGTTTATGTTTGTCTTTTTTAGTTGCAGTTTGAATGAATTTTCAATTAGAAATTTCTTGGATATAAAAACATTGTATTAATTCTTCTGCATCATGTACATCAATGCTGTACGCTAAACTGTGTTGCTGTATTTGTGGCTTGCACGATCATCGTGTTACAGGTTCTATCAACAATTCATGAGCAATGGTGTATGTTCATAAGCCCGTATAGTCTTCGGTAAAAATGTGTCAAACCCTTAGTTTCTGAGAAAAATCAATACGTATATTCTAAAAACCTACTTAAATGTTTAGAGCATTAAAAAAAAAAAAAATGCATGATGTCATTTGACAACGCTTTGCCGTATATTGCCAGTTAGTAAGGCACAGTAAATACGATCTCAGTCATTTCAAATAGGCCATGGAGTAAAATGTAACATTTGAACTGGGGTATAACAATTGCCAAGGCTGCATCGAGCAGCCAAACTGTATCTGCAGCATGTTTGTACGCCGACCGTTAACCCAACAGACGTCTAACATGTTAACATTTACTTCGCCGGTTAGAACGATGAACTACATTTTCAGACGTTCTCATACCTATTCAGTAGTCTACGATTCTTTTCAGTAACTACGTAACTTTTTCTCGGTAATTTAAGCCTTAAACAAACTTTTACTGAAGAATGTCTACTTTGTTTTTGACTTCCAAATACGTAGTCAGTCCGTATCTGAAAATTTCCTGACCTACTGTATTTTTTCCTTATTTGTGTGGCATGAAAAGGTTACATCAAGTACGTTAACAGATTATATTTTTACCCTAAAATTTGTTTCCGAGGTGTCCGTAAAGTTCATATGGTGTTTTTGCATTTCTTATCAGTTTGAACAATTTAAACAAAATAGTAATACGCTGATAAATGTTATCGACAAACAATATTTTAGACTTGCGAAAATTCCATAGTTTGTTTTAAGATTGACTGTATTTATTACTGAAAAATGAAATATATAAATTATTAAACTGGTGTATAATCAGAAAAGTATTATACTAATGATATCTTTAAAAACGTATAGGTATAAAGACGATGAATGTATAGGAACTACTATTGGATCAACTGCGAAAATAATAGCCAAACAAGTGAAAAATAATAAACACAAAACAGGAAATACGCCAAAAGACGATACTTGCTAACAGTTCTGGTCGCCGAAACAAAAAGTGGGAGAGAAAGAGCAAATGGTTATTCATGAGAAAGCAGTGACGAAATGATAAGTTCAAGAGTCATAGATATACCCGAGTTTTGTTGGTGCTAATAAGGGAATGAAAGTTTTTTATGGTAGTGTGGTGGAAAAAAGTTAATTTAAGAACTTTTAACAGCTCTTAAAGAAATTAGAAGATCGTAATCTACGGTATTCAATTATAGACACCTGCAGAACGTTTTCAGCAACCAGTTCTCTAAAATGTTCCAACTGCAGATTATTGGAAAACTACTTTTTCTGCAATGTGTGATTATAGTTTTTAGCTCAGATGTTATCTGTTGCACGAATATGCCCTAATGTCTTCCCCGCACGTCTTTATCAAGAAAGATATTTTTGAAAACTAATTATCTGCATTTTCGTGAAAGTAATCCACGTAGATACTTTCATAAATACCAGCGTAACGTTTCTGATGTAATCACATACTGACAGGTGGTACAAAGACAACATAAATTTAATGTATGTATTAGCTGGCGGAATAATTATCACGCTTCAAATGAGTTGCAGTGTGTTCGTAAACAGGTTTTTTTTTACAAAAATCTTCCACGTGTGCCCATTGTGCCAACGTACGAAAAGAATAACTTCAGACAATGTCGGAACCTCATTGTTAAGTCGCCACACTCATTAAAAACACTGTTTATAAGTCCTCCAGCATGGCTAAAAACTGCATTTTCAGACTTCCGTACTTCAAAATGTACTAACCGGATGTATGTGAAACTCAGGTTGCGACCTGCACTGAACTTAGTTGCAGACTTTTCACCAATAAAATTATATGGTCACCGCTCAATGTCCCATAGTAAAAACCGTTCAGCGGGAAGCTTGCACGCTAGTTCAGCGCTTGGCTCGTTGAGGCGACGCGGCATTTGATGCACACTTCAAGGTCGCCTTACTGCTCCGTCGCTTCTGAGCCTCTCACGTGCGGATAGGTGGCGCCCTTAAAGTGTACATCCAGGCACCTGTAGTTCAGTTCTTGGCTGTTGCAGACCTAATATGAATGCAATTGGACTACGACGAGCGTGGTCGAGACCTGGATGCATGTGTGTTACTAAGATCTACTCTTGCTTGCTCACACCCTTGCCTTATCATCTGTAAGTACAAGGCCTCGTCTGGCTTTTGTCTTCCTCTCGAGAAATATTTTTAACATCCGAAACTTTGTGACAGAAGAATGAGCGCGGTAACTAAACTGTGTGATGGTTTCACATGATGAGGTCACGAAGTCAGACTGCTGAAGTTCCTCGGTCTGTGTAGGCCTATGTGCCAGAAGACGGAACAGCTCTAGTTCCCGAAACGTCTCATCTGTTGTCGTCGAAGGAAGCCTGCTGTTATTTGTCTGTGCTTTATTTGTTGTGTCGTTTATGTTTACACTTATTCGAGTCTCTATGGTCGTCTGTGTTGGCCTCGTCCATTTTCGTGGTCATTTTTCACGCGCCTGGATAAGTCGTTTTATTGTTATACACTTAAGAGAGCGTCGTACACAATTCAACGATAAAAGAATTAATGAATAACAGTAGGTTTTTTTAAACCAATTTGCGAAAATTAAACAACAGCAATCCTAGACAATAGTTTTAGCCAACGTTATAAACAAAATTGTTTCCAGTGTTACGAACTTCTGAGGCACAATCTCTGACGCCGGAACCTCGTGCATTTAACTGCAGCGCAAGAGATCACGAATAACGAATTTGTAATTCTGGATAAATGTTTACTCATAAAGTTGGCAAATACCCTTACCTAGGATTGTCATTGAGTATTTTATCCATATTGGCTTCGAAAAAAGCGTAGAAATCAATTTATGTTTTCAGCGTTTATTTATTTACCTACCAGTTCTGCGGCGTCTTCTAGGATACAATGACTATATTTCTTTTAGGCATTGTACGCAATTTTGATGATCGTTTACAACAGCTAATGTGAGGTGTTTTCCACGAATCGACAACGTTCATTCGCAATAGCGTATGTCCATAAGAACGATTCAGTTTAGGTAAGATATTTTTTTAACGGGTTGTAAAGCTAGCGTTGAGGTTTGACTGTTACTTGAGTGTAGTGTTAGTATTAAGATGTTGTACAATTCTTCGTCACGTTCGCTACAGCTGTCGTCACACGAAGCCAGCTGCTTGCGACCAACGTGCCTAGAGCAATACCCCGTGCCGTCGTAGCTGCCGTGGAACACTTCGTAACAGACCTAAGTGAGGACCTGAGAATACCTTCCTCCCAGCTGATAGGACATTTTCGCATGCAAATTGTTGCGGGCTTCCTGCCAGTATGTTGCACGGCCAAGATAATCTCTGGGCGCACGCCGCTAAAAAAAATTTCGTTTCTTTACCACCTGCACGTGGATAATTTATGAGTGGGGCCTTGAATCATGAACCGATACAACTTAATTGCACTGTTCCTGCAGGAAGCGCTTCGATTCGCCTAGCGTGTAGTTCACTCAAGAAACGCCAGTTACTACAACTACTGCGATATCTTACTATCCTGGTGCTTATTTACTACATGCACGTAGCTGCGATATGCACACCTGATGATTATCTACTAACTAACGTCTTAGGTCTTATCGTCGTCAATTATCATTCATTTGTTTGAAATAGTTAAATAACTAAACATGGTAATAATTAAGTTTAAGTCTATTTAATTACGCTACTGACGTAAATGTCGCATGATTTTGACGTAAGTTGTGTTTTACAGCTATTGACTTTCAAAAAATTAAGTGACCTGGACGATTCATTCAACTCTGTCATCAATTCGCAAGATAAAACTTGATATGTCCTATTCTGCAACCTTTTTTTTCGGACTGTAACTTTTATTTTTTTTTTTTTTTTTTTTTTTTTCAAAATATGTAAGGGAAGAACCAAATATAAGTAAAAAAAAAGTATGTAACAGAGCTGTCGCAAAACGTACAATACAGATTCTCTGAATAAAACAGGCATATGTTCAAAGAAAACCAAATATATACACGACCATTACTATTTAAATACACAAATTTAGAATAAAGACTAGACAAAGTTTCTGCAATATTAAGATGCCGGAATATTTATGAATAATATCACCAAAATTCGAGAAACAAAGTTATCACTATTGTAGAAGACTGATTATTTGAATAAAACAGGCAACCACTGAAATTAAATTTTAAAAAAAATTGATAACTTTTATTGTTAAAATACAGATATATGGAATGAAGTGGCCCACTCACTCACACACACACACACACACACACACACATTCATAAACGCACAGCCTAAACCGCTGAACCAAGAGTCATGCGATTTTGACGGTGGCTTCCCCTTAAACAGTCGGCATCCTCCAAAAATACATTTTTTTAATTCGAAAACTAAGGGGGTGGTAGGGGTGAAATGTGTTTTCGCTTAATCCACGATAGCGCTTAAACCCGTCGAGATATCGAGGCAATTATTACTCCATAATTAAGCTTACGAACATGCATATTACTTTTATTTAATTTTTTCGAAATTCTAAAATTAACGGGCTGAAAAGCCGTACAATGTGTTTTCAATAAATCCTCGAAAACATTTCAATCCCTTCATAACTAAGCTTATGCATATCCCTAAAAAGTAGTTTTAAGGATTTTTTTTTTTTAACTTAATCCTCTAAGGGCATAAAACATATAACGTGGCTTCAGTTAATCCTTTGTATCTCTTAAACCTGTTGCGATATCGAAATTATTTTTAAATAAGAATGAAGCTTACGTAAATACCTGAAATGATTTAATGTTTTTTTTTTTTTTTTTTTTTTTTTTTTTTTTTTTTTTTTTTTTTTTTTTTTTTTTTACTTCAACAAAATATTACACTGTCCAAGAAATTCCGAAAAGCAGGAAGACCACGGATAAACAAGTAAAAAGTTGCTACTTATGCCATCCTATTAATACGCATACCACTTTGTATAGTGCCTGAATATTATTCACGTCTAATTTTTAAGAATATTGACCCCCTGCATTTGCGTAGTTGTTAAGAAAACTAGCAGAAGGTTTTGGGTTCCAATACCACGTAAGGCAAGGTGACTGAGTACTGCTGTGATATTATTTACGCTCGTTTTAGGGGCCGTTTACGGAACAGTTGATTTTCTATTTGATGTATGAACATTTAAGAGTGACTTATACTTGCGGCGTAGGCACACACTAAGGGGTGAAAAGGAGTAAAATATAATTTCCTGAAATCCCCGATAAATCACAAATCTGGTGATGTATAGTTATACTTGGGGAAGGGGGGTTAAAGGCTAAGATGTTTTATGTCATGTCTTCAATATTTCGTAAACATGATAAGCTATCGTTATAGTTTTCCTTTAAATAATTCCATACGGGCAAAGCCGCAGCCAGGAAACTAGTATATCTATACATAAAATTAAGTGCTCCACTCACTCACTCCTCGCTCACTCACTCACGCACACTTGCGTACAGCCCAAACCGATGGTCGTAGAGACATGGAAATATGGGCTTTCCCTTACGTCTTAGGCACCCACTAAGAATGGATTTTTGGAAATTCGTAAATCAAGGGGTGAAAAGACGTGAAATGTATTTTCAATGAATCGTCTATAACACTTAAACCCATCAAGAAAACAAGGTGACTTTTTATTCAGAATGCATATTACAATATGTATAATATATGGGCGGGTTAGTTGCAAAGTGGTGTAAGTTACAAAAAATCGAAAATGGACTTACACCACTATAGAACTGCCTTGCTGCAGTGAGGTCTACATACTTACGAAATGCAAATATTTCAGGAGAGAGAATTTAAAGTTTGTATCTGGGTTAAACGTCAGGGATTACTTTAGTTAATACGTAATGCAATGAAAAAATATAGTGGCCTAGGACGCACACCACTTGGTAAGTATGTAGACCTCACTGCAGGCAATTCTATAGTGGTGCAAGTCCATTTTCCATTTGTTTTGTGACTTACACCACTTGGCAACTAACCCACCCATATATTACTTAATTTTTCGATTTTCAGAGATTCGAAAAATGTATGGGGTGGAAAGCTGTAAAGCATTTTTTCAATAAATCCTCGATAACTCATGAACCCGTTGAGAATCGAATTTATTTTTTAATAGAAAGTGATGTTTACATAAATTTCTAAAAAGTTATGTCACTATATTTCAAAATTCGACAGTTTAGGCAGTGCTAAGATGTAAAATGTTCCAGGAATCCCGAAAAGCATGTATTACCACGAATAAATAATTTAAAAGTAGTTATATTTTGCCGTCCTATTAGTACGTATACCTTTTTTTGAATACGAAAAATATATATAAACATTTAATTTCGTCCGACGACCTATCTTGGCGTAGTTGATTGGAGAATTGCTAGGAGGGTTTGGGCTCGAATCCCATGTACGACAAGATGACGGGGACTTGCTGTGATAATATATACTCACATGTTAGTGGTATTTGGCAGAAGAGCAGATTCTCTATTTTATGTATGGAAATTTAAAGGTACTTCCTCGTGCAGCGTAGTCCCCCACTAAGGGTGAAAAGGGGTAAAACGTAATTTCCCGATATCCTCTAAATATCTTAAACCTTGTGGGGTATCGTTATGCTGTGTGTGTCAAAATTATTATATTTTTGTGCCATTTCCTTAAAATCTCATTAACGCAATAAGCTACCGTTAAAAACACGTCGGCAAAGCCTTGGTCAGGCAACTAGTAAATATATGTTGCTTGGGTATTGTTCAATATCATCACCAAAACAGACAGGAGGTCCTGAGCACGTCATCATCCCTTCTTGTGGATAAATTTTTTATAATACATTTATAACATTGAAGTGTAGGGTGATATGTCTCATCTTCCCCATAATGGGAACAATTAACGACTATAAATATTTTTTTTTGCATTTATGACAAGTACTACAGTGTTAATGGACAAATACTAGACTCGCCAATTGAGTTGAGATTTGGTCAGGCCAAGATTACAGCTGTAGGAGACAAGGATATTTTTACCTGTTACTTTTAGTAAGTTTGAATAGTTACAGTTGTGAAAACCTGAAATTGTATAAATTTGGATGATTCATGTATGACTTCACAGCATTAGTCAGTAACATTATAGTCTTCTTCAGTTAATGACACTTTCATCACAGCGTGTTCATTACTTAATATATATCTGTATTATATTGGTTATATGTATTATCATAGATTGCGCTAGAATTAATTTTCAAGACGGCAAAACAACTTATCCAGTGAAACAGATGAATGGCCAAAGATAGAGTAGATAAGGCCTACACACCAACTTTGTAATTGTTTGAGGTGCCTTGCTGCTGAAATACACATATAACATTCATAAAAATATATTGCACTTCTATTGACCGCCACATCCTTCAGTAAAAAGCTAAAGAGAAGGAATGTTGGCCAAATATAATAAATTTATGCAATGAAAGAGGCAAGAAGCTATTTCATTTAAGCTCTTATTGTGCTCACTTTCAAGCCAATGAAAAATAAAGGTGCCGTTCTCAGATTTTATCATCTTTAGACCAACCAACACACGCAAAGAAGTTGTAAATGTACAGTTGAAGAGACTGTATACTTTCCGGTCAGGTAACTATGGAAGGACCTGGTTCTTTTGATAGTCATAGGAAATATTGATTATACCCTCTTCCATGGTTTTTAACAACTTGTAAAATTACTATCTTTTAACTTATGCTAAATGCAACTGTTAAGGCCAACTTTGTTTCTAAATCTAAATATGTGGTGTTTTTCAGTGTTTCGTCAAGCTGCACACAAGTTGACCAGCAGTCATTTGCTGGGCTAGCAAAACTTATACCATAATTTTGTTTATATGTCGTATGACACACTTACAGTACTTACGAAGTACAATAATGTATTCTCTGTTAGCTTACAATCTCTCATATTTGGGCATCTGGCGTCTGTATCCAGATATAGCTGAGAGTGTCACATCAATGAGATCTTGGAACGATCCACGATACTTCCTCAGCAGGCAATATTTCATTATGTGTTCCACAGTCTGTTGTTGAACTCCACCGTCACAGGTTGGGAAGTTGCGAAGTCACGTGTATACATGGAAGTGTTGTGTCCGGTGTGTAGTGTTCTCAAGCGATTTTGTCTAGTCCATGTATCTCTATTTAGATTTATCCCATGTAGTTTATTGATAGGGTCTGTGATATCTCGGTAGTTAATTGGTACTGAGTTCGAGAACTCGCACCATTCATCGTTAATATTGAAGTTACCTTTTATATCTGGCCGTATTGGGTTCCTAGATTTTAGCCGGTTTGTGGGAAGTTCGTTTAGGATCTCTTGAGTTCGGAGGCCTTATGGTTGGTTGGGAAGGCGCAGTTTCTTCCACTCGTGTGATGTTGCTTCCTGACGTCTGAGATGTTTTTGTGGAATGTTACTGAAAGTATGATGCCAGAGAATATGTGTTTATTTTATTGTAACCGTGATAATTCTCATACATTCATTAAGTAGGATGTTGATCTTCTTATGGACACTACGTTGCCACACTGGGGTACAGTATCCATCTACAGTGTATACAAGTACGAGTGATGTGGTGCGGAAGGTAGATGCGTCGGCTCCACAAGAGGTGCTATCCAGCTTCTTCAATAAATTGTTGGGAGTCCTAAGCTTCTGTCTTGCATTTTTCGAGTGATTTTTTATTATTATTCAAAGGTCTATCGGTAATACAAAGGAATTTGGGCTAAAGTTATGCTTTACCATCTTACCTTGTTATCATTATCGGATATAGTAGAAAAGTAATCATATTTGACAAGTATATGTTCAGCTATTTCAGAAGAACAGTTGTTCCACAGGCCAATGATTGTCAGATGACTAGGACGATACAGCTTTGTAGTGTTTTTGGCTCGGTTGTCATGCACTGAAACAATGTATGGCGTAGGCAACCGTACGTTTGCTGTACATGCCGAAAGAATACTGTACGTACACTTGAGTCAACCAGATATTTTGCTGCCAGAGAGATTTTATTGACTCATCAAAAAAGTTTCAGGCAATCCGAATTAACGCGTTGTTTAATCAAGAAAGCTTAGTTTTGCACGTGTCGTTTTGATTATCCAACAAAAAAATGTGGCTCGATTACATATTTGTTTTGCCATACAAAAACGTGTGTACGGTTGGGATTTTGCGTATCTCTGTAAAATAAATCACCAGTATGGGTTTTAGGTTGTAACGCAGCACAGGCATGGATTGACAACTTGTCTTGCCTCCACGTGGTCTGCGGACCAGTGAGAGGTGAGCGGTGTTGCCGGAAGTCTTGAGGCTCTCTCACCAGCACAGGTGAGGAGCGCGCATGGACGCCGCAGGGGCACGCTGCAAGCGGAAGTGCGGGCTCTGCGAGTCTCACGTCCTACCAGCACAATGCAGACAGACGAGGGTTGAAGAAGCTGGTCTTGGCCCAGGGAGAGAGAGGGGTCACCTGCACGGCCGCGACCTGGGTCAACTGGTCGGTCGCGACCATTGAGGTCGGGATGCAGCCGGCCGCCGCCGGAGTCTGCAGCAGCTCGCGCGTGCAGGAAGACGCCCTGCAGAGAGAGATAGAGGCTGCCTGGAGAGCTACCAGCGTCGTCGGCAGCTGCGCCGCGCGGAGCCTGCAACCCAGGTACTGTGCAGGGCGTACATATTTACATCACCTCTCCTGCTGCACTCTGCCAACTCTCTCTCGCAGCACACTAACCATACCACAACGGTCACACAGGCGTTCGCCACCCACCAAAGCAATACGGGTTAGATCCCCGGCAGGGTCGACTAGGAATTTCACACGTGGGAGTTGGGCCAGACGGTGTCGTTGTTCAGCGTATTTGCTCGCGAGTCTCCCGTTTTCCCCGCCCCGTCATTCCGGTGATGCTACGTTCTCACTTCAAATCGCTGAATGGACTTTACGTCTCATCGACAGCGATATTATCAGAGACGGTGACACGCAATATGATAAAATGGCAGGAAATGGGAGAGTAACCGACTATGGTTTTTGTTAAGGTACCATCCAAACATTCGTCTAGAGCGATTTCGGGAAACCATGGAAAACCGAAATCAGGCAGGTGGGAGACGGAGTCGAACCTGAGTCCTCCAGAATGCGAGTCTAACTTAGGCAATCGAGAGAAGGCCGTTAGTTCGGGGAAATAAGCATTCTCGTGGATTATACTGTCTTGAAGAAGATTTTCAACGTACTTTGCCTTTCTTATAGGTGCCAAGTAACAAATGTAAAGCCAAGTTTAAGTATTTCAGATATTTCACATGTATAGTCTTAAATAGTAAAGACAAGTTGTAAAATGTGAAAAAAGAAGTTACTTACTGTAATTTGTATGCACTTATCCGAATAGGCAGTTGTAACCAACTAAAAATACAGATACTATATGGTAGACACGAAGGCCATAATGATATCACTTCTTTGACTGTTGTGTAATCTAAACACAGAGTAGGTACGAAGACAGACGCTTACTCACCACTCGCCTCACCACATCCAAGCGATAGGTGCTAGACTTACCGCCAATGAGTCTCCATACAAGTACAGTCTGATTGCCGTTATTTTGCGCAGCAGAGGTTTAACAGTCTCTGGAGCTAAGGACGTTGCAGGTACGCGCACATTGCGTATCATCGCCTCTGCACTCGAGAGAGTGCAGTGCCGTTCAGTATCGTCTGTTTTCGGCTCATGTTTATGAGACTTAAGAAGTTACCCTAACATTTTATGGCGTAATATTAAAGAGAAAATAATAATACGTGACTCTGTGATATTTTGAAAGTCCTGTAGCGAAATTTTCTTATTTTTAGAGGTTTCGGGATAAAATTAGCATTTCTGAAAGTCCCGCTTAATGTATATTTTCAACGAGTTCTTAAATTTCCGCTGCATAAAAATTTTAACAGTGCCACGTGTCTAATGTTAAGGTGTGCATTCCACTGATAATAAATCTGTTATCTACACTATCTACTGGTTGAATTCACACATGCTGAATAACAGATATCATGAACGGCACGTAATAAATACATGAAATGTTACTTCTATTAATTGTATATTTCTGTACATCCGCTGTTTAATGTATGTACCGCACTATGTCGTTGATCCCTCTGAAGGCCCTAAGTTTGCACATGGTTCGTAAATGGAATTTTAACAACTTCTAACGCAAAACGTGCATGTTGATGTAAAAGATCGTTAATAAGAAAACGTAAAATTCTAGCAGTAGCAAACGATGACAAGTGTCAATATTTTTTTGTTCTTGACCTTTATTATAAAATAGTGACAGACGTACTGTAAGCGACACATGTCTGCGCACGCGAGTCCCCTCCTACTCTCAAGGGTGTAGCTATTCACGGACAGGTCCGTACCAGCGCGACATCAGAACGGCACGGCTGAATACGCGCAGATCTAAAAACATTCGGCATTCGGACTCGAGTACCAGCAAATACACTAGTAGCTGATGTTTGTGAAACTGCCGATAGCCGAGTCAGACCTGCGCGCGCATCACTTCCCCCTTGCGGCGCTTCCCACGTTCGAATCGATAAGACATGCTCAGACGTCTGTCAGTTACAGTATGCAGCTCGGTTTGTTGTACGCTCAACGCCTACGATGACGTGCACGACAGCAGTTACGATACGTGCACTTATGATTATATAAAAATACAGTACGGCCATTAAAACATGATTTTGGTGTCATTCAAAACGTCTAAAAACCGTCTTTTTAGACTGATGTAACTGCAAAATACCATTAGGATAAGTGTAACATGAACATAGACGCCTGAGTTAGCTACTACTCACAAACGTAATTTCACGCTTAATGCCACATAGAAAAAAAAACTTAAAAACACTGCACTCCAGTTTAGAGTGTTCTGTGTAGAGGTAATGATGTTCTCGTGAGCGTGGCAGTCTGTGCCTTATCGCTCCTCTTTTGTCCGCGCTTCACACGTGTGAAATTACTTAAGGTACACTAGCCACCTATTAGTCAAGTGACTACTTTTGAATGCCTTTTCAACGGTTTAATTAACACATGTGATTTATTGTTGCATTTAGACTTGAACATTTGAGAACACTGAAATTTATACACTGTCATTCTGAGTACGTGTAAGGGAGGAAGTTGGTTAGCAGCTAATAGAGTAGTCGTGAGAGTATCCGAGGTGGCTATGTTGCAACGCCTGTTAGTAGGTTATACTGAGGCGAGGAAATAATGGAGTTCCCCAACAAAATCTGCTGACCGACGGAACATGTTAGTCATCTGGCTAGCTTACTAATAAGTAACGGGATGAAAAATGTCTGCTCACTTTTATAAATAAAAACACTTATTTTATCAATAACCAATAATAATTATTGTATAATATATTATTGTACGAGGGGCCAAGGCATCACGGCCCGGGTGCAGACTGACAACTGGTAGTCGGCATCTGCTGTCCCCGGAGTATTACACTAAATGAGGTCCTACAATAGAGAGGCGCCTGAATGGGAGGCAGAGGGAGGAAAGGGACACCTCCGAGAAAACCCGCCGACCAGCGACACCCCGGTGGCCGTGGTGGGAAGCGAGTTGTCTGCCCATTTGACAGCCGCGGCCCCACTATTTGTTCATCAATCATCACTGGAGACATGCAAAATTCGCGTTATTTTCCGACAGCTGACTAGACTCCAAGTGACTATAGGCTTGTTCGACGTCTCCCGCTGGCCGATATTGTCTTGACTTGCCGGGGAGAATGCTTACACGGTAGATAGGCCAATCTCTGTAAAGACGTAACACACGTGAATGACAACACAAACAAGTTCGTGGCCAATTGAATCGCATATTACGCTCTGTTATGTATAGGATATTGAAGTTTAGTCTGCTACCAAATGATAACGCGAATTTTGCATGTCTCTATCTATTAGTAAGGCAAATTGGTTTAGCACGTAATTGTAAAGAAAGTCACATTATTTACATACTATGCTAGGCTGATTAACCTCAGTTTAAACTACAAATAGCTATAGTTCAGATTGATGCAAACCGCAAGAAAATTAATGATTATTCATAATAGGTAGGGCCCTGAAAAATTCGCGTTTTCTTTCCGACACAAGCTAGAATTGCAGCAACTGCACGTTCGTGTCACTTTCCCAATAGGGTCTTGACTTATTTGACACCTTCTGGAAGTCGCTGAGACAATAACAAAAGTGTAACTAATCACATGCTCATTTTACCGTGGAAGAGAGCAGCTAATGAGCAGCTGCTGTCTGCTTGAGAAAACATACATTATTGGAGGCTAGCCTACTCGTCAGTGAACCCGCGAATTCTTCCGGGCTCTAATAATAGGTAGAGATAGGAAATTTCGCGAAAATATTTTTGCAACACTTTGTTTCAGTGCCTTACGTGCGCACCGCAAATCACAGACGTGATATGTGACAGTTATCCGTGTACTGATTGGCACAGTCAAAAGAATAATAACTCTGCACAAAAACACTCTGCCAATAATCATGAAGTTGAGCTGCAGGTGTGCACATAAGGCACTGAAACAAAGTGGGGCAAAAACCTTTTCATCAAGAATTCCTGTCTCTGCACATAGGCTACCGTTAGAGATGATGCTTTATCGCGTGAAAACTTGACTGTTTGTTGGGTTTCAATGCACGTTCAGCCTACCAGAAGATTACTGACTTTCTCTTGTACGTGGAGCTGTTCTCCTATTTGACTAAGTCAAGAAGAATCCCGCCACTGTAATATTAGATGGCCTGCAGACAACTACGATGTGGTATACGTACATCAGCCAATCATATGTCTACGTGTTGCAATTAACTACAGCGTTTTCTATGGTATGTTGGCACGAATCATTTTCGCGATATAACATCATCTCTAGCTATCATTAATTTTCAGACTTCTAGGCTTCTATAACTAGGCTTCTTAGACAGTAACAATGCGTAGAAAATTGGTAGAGGGAAATATTCATTTGTGTAGTTTTCATTAGTGGATGATTAAGATGCGTATTGTGTATAATTTTGTTTCAAGGTCGAGCGGGATTTATGGCTAGTTAGATCAAATTAAATTAGGTTCCAGTTGGTTTCTGGAACGTAACACAAAGGTATTTGCAACACTGGGGACGGAGTATGTTCACAACTTCTCGTCACAAATATTTTCACATACTCTGGCAATACTGATGTACCAATTTGTGACGAATGAAATTATTATTATTATTATTTTTTTTTTTTCGTTTTATGCATACCTTATTTACTATCCCCTACACAAAGATTACGAAAAACAAAGCAAAAAATATTTTCTAGAATAATATTTATCTTTTTGGGTGTATAATAAATGAAAATTGATAACGATATTATAGAACACAGAATTTTACTTTTAAAACTTTTAATCACGTGATATTTAACAATGTTGCAAAAGAAAGCAACGCATGCTACTTTATTATACTTAGTTTATTAGGCGTAACCTACAATTTAATTTTTGAAACTGATCCCCAGGCATGTTAACTGTAATCATAATTCCTGAGTTTTTACACTGACCCAAATTATTACCCTCAACGCGTCGCGGGTATGTCGTAATTTGCACAATGCATTCTGGGTATAGTCTATACTTCACTGACTGGACAAATTAAGTACAGTGCGTTGCGAGAACTGTGATATCAGCAGTTCCCGAAGCAATGTTACTTTTTTGCATTGCGAAAACTACAAATTACCCACAACTCGTTATGGGTATTGTGCTTTTACCGACAACGCGTTCTAAGTACTTTGCATTTACCCAAAAACGTGTATTGAGTATTTTGCATTAATCCACAACCTAATCTAACCATCGTATGTAGCAGCGGGACGTGTTATGTGTAAATGCGAAATACTGAGGACACGTTGCTGGTAAAACCACAACGTCCAGTCCACAACGCGATGTAGGTAGCTTGTGGTATCCCCAATGCGAAAAACAACATTGCTTCGGGTACTGCTGATATCACAGTTTTCACAACGCATTGAACTTCGACATACTTGCAAAGCGTTGAGGGTAATAATTTCGGTCAGTGTAAAAACTCAGGGATTATGATTACAGTTAACATGCCTGGGGATCAGTTTCAAAAATTATATTGTAGGTTACGGCTAATAAACTATTTTAAAAACTACAAATAAAAGGCTTACAGTTTAGCATGCGTAGGTGTCAATAGACGAATTCGGATATTGCTAGTAGAATACATGCTGGGTGTCAGTGAAATAAAACTGCAAACAGATAAATTGAACTTTTACCAAGGTTCGCATGTCTGGAAATGATTCCTTATACCCAAAAACATTGTTAACAGAGAACAATTACATTTTTATAACACACGCACTCTCCTACCAACAACAATTTACTCATACAACATACAAATATAAATATGTTTGCAGTACTTCGTACGGTAGCAAAAATTACAGAACTCATAATAATATAAGAGTGTGCGAACAAGTCTGATGCTCCAAATTTTACGCTGTCCTTTCTGTATACTAATGGCATAAGTAAAAGAAATTACGAATCTGTCAATTATATCGCATAAATAGGAATGACAAAATTTAAATTCAGATGCAAATATGGCGAAAAAGTTTCATAAGAAGTAAAGGAAACAGTGTCAAAACTGTACAGATTTAATTTTAAACAGTAGTATAAATGTATGCTGCTTAAAAACTCTGCATATAAATAAATCAAACAACAAACGAAAATCATTTTGGAAAATAAAACATTAACGAAACATACAAAATAAGAACAAAATGAAACAAAGCCGTTTTAGTGTGTGTTGCCAGTCTAAATCAAATTTGATAAAAATTTATTTGTCGAATTATTTTAAAACATAACTATAGGTAACAATTCGTAAAGGAGTATGAGTTATTATAAAATTAAAATAATAATAGCTATGTCAACTTTCTGAGCTATAGCCTAAATTTATGAACAATATGCACGGTCGAGGGGGCCATACCTCTCGCCTCCCACTTAGGCGATCCTTGTTCGATTATCGATGGGGTAGGTTCCTGGATTTTTGCAAGTGGGAATCGTTGCCGCTGGTCGGCGGGTTTTCTCGTGGATCTCCCGTTACCCCCGCCCCATCATTCCAGCGTTGCTCCATTCTCATACCATGTCACCCATCACCAGCGTTACAGACGTCAATGTTAAGTGCTGACCAAAATCTCTTCATTTCACGAATACTGAAATGCAGAGCATTTGGACATATACACCAATTAACGGTTCGACGTGGTGAACTAAGCGTCGTGGATCAGGGTTGAAGGATTGGGCCTTTATTTATGTTTATTTCGTGCACAAGTATGACTTACTTATGTAAATAATGTTCTCGTACCTAACTGACATGTTCCGTACTAGTCATCCCATTACATTGCACTTCATAACGTGACACAGGTGCCACATATATTTTCTACTCAATAGGGCATCACAGAAATGAATTTAGCCCTTTCACTTTATATTTTCACATAGAACCGGCAGTGGTTCACAAATGAGACTTATTTGTTAAATGCGACGTGCTTATAAGTAACTAATAAATAAAACAGAGATAGCTGCAGGGATACAAATTTCATAGCTGAATATTATTAAATCTGTTTTATTATCTAAGGAGGATTTTAAATGTACGAGCTTCTTAATCCATATGTAACAGGGAATTATTTTTACTGTGCATTACATATCCTCGACAGCGAGGTCATTCGAGACGGCGAGACTCAACCTTACATAATAACAGGGGTAGGGTAAACATCTAGCATGGCCTTTGTTAAGGAACTATCCCAGCATTTGCTTAGAACAATTTAAGGAAACTATGGAAAGCCGAGATCAAGATAGTCGGAGCTGAGAATCAACCCGGGCCCTTCCAAATACCAGTCCAACTTGTTACCGTTGGACCGCGCGCCGCCTTGTTTAGTTTGAATTGCGAAATAACTGTATGCTATTTTTCCTTCAAAATTTTGAAGGTTTATTTTTCTCTTAAGAAATACTGTAAACCCAAAATGCTGTATTTCGTACGTCTTTTTCTCTGTAAGAAATCATCTCCCGAAATTTTGTCATTCAAATTCGGGCTCAGACACACACACACACATTCACACAACACTTGAAAAATATGAAAGCTTTCTGTACACCACACAAAATTCAAATCAACGTGAAGAGTTTATTGGCTAAAACATCCACTAGAGTAACAAAAATTATACACTTTCTTTCCTTTTCTTCGGAATATCAAGGTTGTAACTATGTCTGACGCAGTTGATACAAATATAGTAGACTCCCGATTATCCATGTGCGGATTATCCTATTTGCGGATTATCCGCGCAAAATATTAAACTTAAAATTATTTTAAAGGGTAAAATTTTTTGAAGAAAAAAAATTTTGTTATTTATAAATACATTCTGTGTTTACTTGCATAATGTTCACCAACGTGTTATGCCCGCAACAGTATTTTGAAATGCTTGAAGATTTAATTCTTTTTACAGCAGGTGAAACAATTAGTTCCACGCATTAATGGATTAACAAAAATGCCCCACGGGTCGCGCATGAATGAATTAACGAGATTTTTCCTTTCATAAATACGATATCATTGATTGTTTATTGGTGTTTTTAGATTATTAGCGCATACCCTCTAATCATCAATGCTTATAATCGAGAGCCAATTGTATTAATGTGCTGCCTTTCATTGCAGGAATGAATTTGACATTTTTTCTTTCTACTGAGATCTAAGTCCACGATTTTGGATTATCCGCAGCATCGCTCCC
>PNEQ01035892.1:0-45317 GCA_003012365.1 Medauroidea extradentata | reverse complement strand
TTTTTTTTTTTTATAAAGAACGAACACCATCTACCCGCTCATTTGAACGAGTGTTAGAACCTCCAAAACTTTTTGTACTGTTTTTCAGTATGACACCGCGCCTCCGTTGTAAAAGAAAGAATGAATCAGAGGGATAAAACTCGGAACATCAGCAATCATCACTGCTTTTTTTTCATAGGAAAATACTTGGAGAGGCTCTGAACAAGGTTGGAAAGAAGGAGAATCATACAAAAAAAAAAAGCAAACAAGAAATTGAAGAATATCATTTAAGGGAAGAAATGTTCCAAACACGTCCGAATCAAATAGACGCGACACTCACATTCTTCGTTACGTCTCAGTAGTTTATTATTGTTACAATGCCAATAAGAACCAAGAAGAAAACTGTGCATAATGTATAATTTGTTGCAGACATTTTCTGAGGCTGCAAGAGTTCTGTGTGCAGTCAGTGGGCTCATTAGTAGAGACGGTGAAATTTCGTGAATTCGGTGACCTGCATGTTAGAATCAAATATCCTGTACATATTCAAGTTATATCTATTTTCACCAGCGCTAAAGACCTCGATGTTAAGCGTTGACCAAAATCTCTCACTCACTATTCGTTCATTGTCTGCTGTTTCACTGAGTAGCAGCTAGTGGACAAATGGTCGGAACTTGAGTATGCATATAGGATAATTGATTCTAACATACAGGTAATTGAATTCGCGAAATTTCACCATCTTTACTCATTAGGCCGGCACAGCCGTGGACGATAACAGCAAAGCCTGCCTATGAGAGGTTTTCAATTATGTAACTAAACAAATATTTAAGTACTTTTGTTTAAGATTTCAGTTACTGCATAATTTTGTTGATAAACGCATGTTTTTTCAACATAAAAATTGTATTGTATACTACCCACAAAATTCAATTTTACCTTCCATTTAACTTTTTCCATAAATATACTTCCTGTAAAAGAATGCTGTGTTGTAGTAACGATATTGTCATAATCAGCGCCATACGTACATGTTGTTACTGCTATTCAAATAAGCAGATTAATAAAAACTCATTGGTGTTTTAAAGAAGGGTACAAGTTAAATCGTAGCCTAACTTCCTATGCAATTCAAATTATTCAAGTACCTTACTTTTTCTCATCTCAAGTTCACAGTATTCATTTCGCGCTTCTTTACACCATACTTTTAACACCGTTCCCTGTTGAGTAGACTCGGATTTTCGCAAGTAGTTGTCGTGCCGGAAGATGGCATTGGTCACCGGGTTTTCGCAGGCATCTATCATTTCCCCGCTCCATCATTCCGGCGTTGCTCATATAACTGCATATTATGCCTAACTAGCGCTGGAAACATCGCTGTTAAGTGTTGTTCAAAATCTCTTCAGTCACTCTATAAGTGGTTACATTTTCTGCGCGCATGTATCGCCTGTTTACACTAACTTACTCTGCTTTTGAGCAAGATTGGCCGGGTGTTAATCTTATAGTTGGTTGAGTCAGTTCGGATCGTTCTCGTACGCAAACAAACAACATTTTCGGTATTGTTCACGGTGAAAATATTTAAGGCAGTTGTTTTCAACTTATACAGACTGAAGAACCAGTCGTTTCTCAGACAGCTACAACCCAACGCAGCCCATTACAGTAAGACAAAAATAATTACAAATGTTTTCCAAATAAATATTGGCATATACAAAATTATAAGTCAAAATATGATAAAATAAATGTTATTTTAAGGCGTGGAATCTGGTGCGGAAATAATGCACGTACAAAATTGTACGTGCGCTATGGGTTTGTCAAATTTTAATTTCATCTCATTTGTGATTTTTCGCTACTCGTTCGTACGAACATTACCTTGTGGTTCATAGCGACATAGTAGACCTATTTAGGGCTATATAGCTTACATTTCACTACTCACAAATGTTAATGCATGCGTCTGTTGTAAAGGATGAAGGCGTAAGAAAATTTAAACACCCAAACTTGGGGAGATGATCCCGCATTATAAAGTAGGCATAGACATTATACTGGACATTTTCTAGCCAAGTGATTATTACAGGTGGTATGAGACCTTTAGAATGGAGTTTAAAAGTGGTATTTTGGCAAAATATCATTATATGGTTGAAGTTAAATAACGATTCTGTGGGTGAATACCTGTAAATAAATCATTTTTCAAAAATGACAAACTGTTTTTATTAATGCTATACTTAACAGTTGTCTACCACCATTACGTAGTCCAGGGTCTCTCAAGGTAAAATGTACAAAAAAAGACAAATGTTACAACTAAATTTTCATTACTCTAATCCAAGATGACAGGAAACTTAAAATAACAAGTGCTCACTTGATTGTGAATAGCTTGCTGAGAACGATGCTAAGGAGCACACATGTAAAGACGTTGAATGAAAGAAGGGAAAGCAAGCTAAAGTGAGAGTGTCGCTTGAACCGTTGTAGCGCGTATTGCGCGATTGGCTACAAGGTAACAGACGCTAGTGTCGGGTGTCGCGGGCCTTAAACTGCCGCCTCATTCAGGCCCACATAACCTACCTTCCACGGGGGCGTGTCAACGAGACGTTGCTACTACCCCGGCCGCAAACATGCGCCCCACACTGTCAAGTAGCCGAGCCTCAGGACTGTTCTATACAACCACCATTTTCTTATATGCTTCCTCTTTTAATTCCTTATATTGTCTGTCTAGCACACGTAGTTTACTGCGTATTCTTAGCTGCTTGTAAACCTAGCTACGTTGCAGAAACGAAAAAAAAAAAAAAAAATCATTGGAAATTTATGTACTCTATTAATTCTGTTAAGGTACAAACAATACACATTATAGCAATATTATCATAGCAAATAACCCAAACTATTGGCGCTACATGATTTATTTAAACCACCTATTAACTATAAAATCCAAAAAGTTCGTTATTCTAATGTTAAAAAACGAATTCTAAAAATAATAAGGTAGATTTACATTTTATGTATATTAATAAAACAATTGGTGTATTATGAAAATAAGACTTTTAATCCAGCTATGGTAAAAAGTTAAGACTTTTTTTTTCTGATTTTACATTATATGTTTTAAAGTTTGACTACAAAAGTATCCTTACAGTTGCTTAGATTTACGTTTAATATTTTTAATTTTTTATGTACTCTCAAATTGGTGTAACTTTTATGAAGTAAATACGATACATAATTGCGCATGAGAAACCATTTAAGCCTATAAAAGAAATTATAACTTTAATGTCTTGCCGCATTGGAATAAACTTACTGCATAGACAAAGAAGGTTTCTCTTCCTGTCAACATACAGGAAAGTCTGACGACACTTTCAACATGGAGACATTTTACGTTTTCGAGACTGCGTGATCTAAGTACATACTCCTTGTTCTGTAAGCGAGAGAGGCAGGGATGCTGGAACGTGACATATTTTAGTTTGGTGGGGAAGGAGGCGGCGTCGTGGACTAGATTTTTGTTTAGGGGAGGGTGATATTAACATAACTGTTATAGCGCCTGGACCGTAATCGAAAGCGTGGGGTCTGCGGAAATGTTTTAATTTTAAGGTGTAAAATGGTGCTATTTCAGAGGATTATGTATATGTGGCGCACAAACGGTGTTGTAGCGTGCCGTGTTAACTTCTTACTACGTGAAACCGATGAACTTATTCGCAAAAAAGATTATCTACAAGTACACACACTTGAACCTATGTTTCTGTTATTTTTAAATTACAGCATGGCATGCTTATTAGAAACATGAATTTGGGGCCTCTCATACGGCTAAAAACTGCTTTTTAGACTGCTATAAGTACAACAATACCACTCGGATTCGAAAAAACACAAGACTAGTAACATGCGTTGAACTTTACTACAAACTATCTACAAATTAATTGTAGGGTCAAGTGTAACTAGCTGAAGCTTACCGCTCGCCTGTCTCCGCGCATTAAAAACGTGGAAAATTGCATTCTGTACACGGGCCTTTTCACGATAAAGTGAGCACTGCTTAATTTTTCCTATCAGCCATTTTGCAGCCATCTTAATTAGTTTTGATATTGTTACGATTATCAAGAGTCTCACCTGGAGGACGGGCTAGCGACGACGGCAGTGCAATCGGGTCAGTGGTTGCATAAGACAAGGTCCTCAGCGATTCTCCCCACCTGCGCTGAAGTGTGGTAATATAATACAATGTATTGGGGGAATCGAGGTCTGTCTCCTTCAAGCCTTTCAGCCGCCACCACCTCGCCAGGATGGTCCTGGGTCGAGACCCACGACGTGCCGCCGTCCGTCGATAGCCGAGTACATTCATCATCAGCCTCCGACACATCATGTTACGGTGAGGTCTAAAGTGTCCAAAGGGTCACCCATTATAGAGTATAATATTAACGTAATTATCTAAACAGCCGCTCCCCTCCTATCTAAATTCTATAGTATAACCTTGTAGGATTTTGTAACAAAACTATGTTGAGTAAAGCCATCGTAATTAGATTAACATATTTCATTTAACCGTAACCCTTACCCTTTACGTAACCACGTAACTAGTTTCAGTATAAAGTGCCTACCTCTGGCTACAGCAACCCAACTTTTTAAATCATGTCTAAAATATATTAGTTAAATATAATTTTGCAACAACATGAAAACTTCCATGTTTCATTACACTCAAAACTAACATACACGGACCCAATAAAACATATTTCTTATTTATTGTAAGTTTTGGTGAGAGCTCAGTGTATAGTTAACAACCTATAAGCAGTTTATTAAACATAAACATAGAATATAGGCCTGTAGCCAGCAGAAATATTTGTATTTTAAATGGTGTAATTTATAATTTTATTCCGTAACTATTAAGAACTATGCAGACAACATTTTAGACAAAACTTCTCTACAGGCTACTTAAATTTACTTGTTAAAAATTTTGCGAGTGTACCAGTTACGCGTTCACTTTCGGCATTCATAGAGCCTAATAGTCTTAACTATTTTGCAAAAAAAAAAAAAAAAAAAAATTATTAATGTGCACAAATTTCGTTGCAATTTTCTCAATAGCGTACATAATTCAATTTTATATGTTCTTTGAATGATTTTTCAAAGGGGGTTTATGACAAACTGTAGTGTTTCGTTGTATATACGCCATTGCTAGTGACTTCAGCTGAGTCGCGGAAAACACACACTTAGGCATACATAATAGGGCTACGCACGATAAAATGAGCCAAAAGACAGGAAGAAACAAACCAAGAAAGCTAGAATTGGATGAAGTAAACAAGCAAACGTGTAGTTCCTAATAGGAATATAATTGGTACGTATAGAAACCAAAAAACCGAAGAAAAGAAGTCAAAACAGACAATGACCGAAGAAGGTACACGAATATGCGCATCACTCTCGCCAAGAGGTATGCAGAAGCTGCAAGAGCGGCACTAACAGACGCATCAAATCTGGCTGTACACATTTAGCAGTTGTTTATAATTTCATTTTTATTTTTAAGAAAAATACTTGCTCTATAAGTTAACTTACGTTGACTCGCCCCTCAGCTGTTTACACTAGCATAAGTAGGGTCCCTGAAGGCCAGTAAGATATGAAATCAAACCAAGTTCATAACATGAACCACATGACTGGCTCTCTACAATATGCTTAGTCTATGTTTGTAATGTTTGTTTCGTGGTGAAGTTTGCAGACGGTTTACAAAATACAAAACGTACGTTACACCCACTGCAATACTACTACACCACAGTTGGCCCAGCATGTTCTTAATGTAATGAAATACAGCACAGAGAAAAATATTTTGTACAGCGAACCTTATATAGGCTATGTTTGCATGAGACCAAACAATCGCCTAACAGTTGAATTGTCCAAATATTTGGTTACCTGGCAGATTTAATTATTTCAACTGTACGGTGTAGACCAGTTAAACAAACATAATGCGGTTGTTATTGGGAATCCTGTAGGTCTATGTGGTTGACTGTAAACCTTTTTCTCTGTGTGTAAGATGCTGATCTCGCAGGCTACGACGCGACGAGGTTCATAGTAACTACTTTATAAATAAATCCATTATTGTAAAGTATTAATTATAGTGGTCATACCACTCCTCTTCTCATCGAGGCGATCCGGGTCCGATTGCCGCTGGGGCCGCTTTAGAGTTTCGCAAGTGGGATACGTGGCGGTAGTTGTCGTTGACCGGTGGGTTTCTCGTGGTACTCTTGTTTCTCCGCCCCCTCCTCCTTTTCCCTCATTACCTAGCACTCACGTCACATTATCCTTGCCAGTGCTCAAAGGCTTCGATGAAGGCGGCCGTCTAGTGGGCGTATTTTGTGCGTTCGATGCCTAGAAGTGCGGAAGCTGTCAGGACGACACAGAACGCGCGTCACTCAGCACTCTATAGCCACTAGACACCAAGTCTCTGAACTGGCGTACAGTCTTCTAACCGACAACTTGTTTCTATGAGGTATACAGTGCTGATCATATCATCTAATGATGTAATATTAAAGATAAATGTGTATTGTACATGCTTACTTTTACCTTGTAAAAGAGGATCACAAAAACACTCATTTTCGGCAGCGTAAAAAGAAACGTTAGAGATAGGCTACAGTAAGAACCTGAAATGGTTATACATGTATGTAAAGTTTTCTTGGATGCTGTCTCCAAGCAGACGTTATTTACGCACGCTGAGCAGTTTTCGGACGCTCCTTGTAACTGCCGAAGCTCTACACACGGCCTGGGCAGGCCACTGAGGGATCATGCCTAGAAGTGTTTCGTGCAGCGGGTGTAAACTTGTATGTTGTGTTTTGTAAACTATCAGCTAACTTCGTCACGAAGTGTGGATTCTAGATTTAAAATAGTGTTATGAGGCGAACCAAACTTGTTGATCACGTCACCAACTTCACTGGATCTTCGACAAGACGGGTAAGTTAGCTACCCTTCAGGGGAAATACCAAGTTTGAGTAAAATCTAAAACTATTTGATTTTGCTAATGCTTTTAAAGGACAACAAATAAGACGGGATGTTAACATTAACTAAATAACAAAAGTGAAAAATAATTTTAAAAAATCCGACACTATAATATGCGAAATCACGCTTCGTATAAAATATAAATCGCTGTTACTAACTGTTAAAACTTCCTAACTAACCTAAATGGATTACGTGTTAAAAATGACATCGTCAGATGAATGTATAGGCTACTGTAAATTTTTTTAAAGTTATTTTAGACAAAATGTACTGGCACAGTGTTTCCACCAAAGTAAGTGTATTTTAACACTAACATTGTTTTTGTAGTACAATTCGTTAATGTAAATATACCAATCATATTTGTAAAATAACCAGCCCACTGAATCAGTGTTTGTTAATAATTTTCGTACCAAATTACACATGCAGTCGGATAATGATATAGGCTACGGTCACTGTTGTAATCATATCGTAACTTCACAAGCACAAGATGTAAAAATAGTATGTTTTATAGTTTCATTCAATTTCTTCAATGCTGTTTAGGTATATTAATCACTGCGCATTTAGAGAACTTCCAACCAACTGAAGATTTTTCGAGTTTCTCCCGGAATTTTAAAATACGAACCTTGAGTCACAATAACGCATAGTTATAATCACAAGACCACTAGTGCAACTTGAAGGGCTAAATGCAACTATGGATTATTAGTCCAGTCGTTGAGCAGTTTTGACTTACGAAAGGTCAAGGAAAGTTCTTAATTGGTGGATGAGTAAGCATATAGTTTGGTGTTCTTATTAAATCCCGATTTTGCGACCTCGAGCGACCGCCGCTCGCATCGCCATATTAGAAAAATGTTACCGAAAACCAGTTTTTTCGAGGATATCTTCTCACCAAAGCCAGCTACGTCAAAAATAGGTATGTAAAAATTATATAACATAAAATTTCCTGAAACTTTTGTACAAAATAATTTTCAATCAGACAAATAGTTCACGAGTTACAACGGTGCCAAGTTCAGCAAATGTCTAAAATTCGAGCAATCTACAGTATAACTTTTATCGAATTTTCAGTAAATACTGCGTATGTAGTACTTCGCTTTTTACTCATTTCCACACCACCATGAGGTAGAGTGAGGAAGCGCGTTTTTTAAAATGTGGTATCCCCGATAGGCCTATTCCACGATTCTTTATTTACTAATGACTTCTCTTTCGTTTCGATGCCATAGATGGGCCAACATCTGCTTCTTGCAAGTGTGTTTCATTATCTTCCAAGGTTTTATCTTCGTTTCCTTCTTCGACATCGTGGGACAGTAATTTCGCAGCATGCAGGTCGTTATTCTCGTCGTCTTCTTTTCCTCTGGAGTTAGTAAACATTTCTGCACTGTTTTCACACGCGTGTCCATTGCAGCATGTACAAATATCGGAACACTTCAAACCTGTTTTCCTGCACCCGCAGGCTCTTCCGTACCCTTTCTTGCCCTTGTAGGAAATTAATTTCAGAAGCGCTTCGGGTGCTGGATCTCTTGTTGTTTTCACTGGAATAAGCCGAATCTTGCTTCTTTCCCAACCACATTGCTCTGAATCCTCGTGTATATCATACCAAGCCTGAACTTGGTGGTCGGTCCGAAGAGAATGTTGTCGCGCAGCTTCTCTTGTAGGGGGTAAGGAAGAAAGATTGACTGCTTTTCGTCACTGATCTCGCAAAATGCCTGAAATAATGGTGCTTTCTTTGGAAACCCCGTAGAGAGAGATTAAAAAAACCCTCCCCTGCAGCAATAATGTCTTCAGGATTTGCGTTTCTGTCTTTGAAAGATGGTATAGTTTAGCCTAAATATTCGTTCTTTTCAAGTGTTTTTATAAGGTTGCCTATCCCCACGTTAAAAAAAGTAGTAATGTCACAACCACTGAACGCATGCAATAACAATAGGCTATGTTCCCCGCCACTATTTTTCCATAATGTAAACTTCGATGAGAGTAAATTTTTTCAACAATTTTGCCTCTGCCTAGTTTGCGAAGGTAAACGTTTGGATGAGATCTCGCCAGCGCTGTTAATAAGACGAGACGATCTACATATTCCCCCACTATGAATACGGATGCAAACGATGCGGACATATTAATCGTCGTGTTAACGATCAATGTGTCAGCATCTTTTGTAGTCTGATGCAATGTGAAATTAGAATTCTCAATTATCTTTTTTAGCATCGAAACCAAGCGACTTTTATTTGTTTCGTGGAGAGAAATTTTTCATGCAAAACAGTTGGAACAGTCGACTCGTCGAAATGTATAGGCCTACGTCAGCGGATGTTTGTTTATTTGAACGGAGAAGTCTTTCTGCACTCTTCCAACTTTTGGTAGCTGTGTTAGTTGGATACCCGTAAAAAACAATGATTGTGTTAGAACCATAATGCCTTTGCATGTACTGAATGTAGTGTGTGCAGATCGATGCAAACGGTTCGTTTCGATGCCATATGATTACTTGTAGCAGATATCCACCGTCTGTGGCAGAAATGCTGTTTCCTAATTCGGTATCGTCTGGAACAGGTATAAAGGCTGTGTATAGTGAAGATTGTGTGCACTTGCGCATTCCCTCTTCGCAAAAAGAGCTAAAAGAAATGGTGCAATTTCAAATTGAAGATATTCCTGCAGCTGTTCCTCTGATTGCTTAGCAACACACATTCTTCGATATAAAATAGCGGATCAATATGAAAGGCAACGCCTAATGTGGAAATTGCTGTTGAGAAATGCAAAGGGAAGCACTTTATCTGAAGGTTAAAACTTCACAGTATTGAAGTTGCAGCCAATCATTTTGGAAATCGACAGAATATTAATTTCACGAGAATTGTGACAGTTGACTCTTTCATCTCTAATGACACCAGTGCTTACAGATATGAATTCTTTGATTCTTTGGAAAGGATGGAGTGAATAGAACCAAGAATTAAGTGTCTTTAAATCTTTTTCGTTACGGATGATGTGTGAACTCATGTCTACGTGTCATGTTGTCATGGATATTCCACAACATTTTTCTATTTCATCGCAAATATTGTGCATAGGCTATATACCATTCCCAATATCCACATAGTGAGAAAGCTATCCGTTAACCCACGTCCACGAGTAAGACCACCAATTCTTTTCATTGACCTCATTAGCGTCTGTTCGATGATCATGTCTGACCTAATGCCTGACCAGAACTTGTCTGAACGCCTGATAGTAAATTTTTTTTTGTCGTGAACTTTTCGTACTAAGATGGATCCATTTTATCTGCCAAGCTCATCATATCTTGCAAATATAGGTGACAAGCCTTTGCATAGAACAAATAACCACTGGCGTGGAAATACAGGAGCATGTTTTGAGACGTATCCGAAATGAAGTTTTCAGCAACCCTCGTTCTGCCTCGACGAAATGTTTAACCAACATCACCATTACGGAAGTACTGCACCCAGAGTTTTGCTGTGGGTCTATTCTTCTCAAGTTCCATTCGTTTTCGTTTAAATTTTCCTGCGACAGTTTGGTAGGAACACTGCTCTTCGACCGAGAGAATGGTTGATATATTCATATCGTGAAGTATGTGTTCCATGTTGTGACGATTGTCGTTCGTGAAATCGATTGTTTGAAGAACAATTGTTGCTAGAGCTAGGTGGCATAATATATGAGCTATAGTGCCGCGAACATATGCGTGCCCTGCTAACATCTTGTCCACTGAATTTTGGGTGTAAATCGTGGTAGTACTATTTCATGTTTTCTTCTCTGGCTCATCGCTGTAACATTATGCCCTGGATGCATGGTGCAACCTCAGCTAGAATTTAAAATTTATAATTGACGACGAGGCAAAGTTGGCCATTTAAGATAGTGCAGTACAGTACAACTTTCCTGTAAATACCCACGATTTGTGATGCTGGTATGAGGAAAAACGGTATTGCGTATTATGTACTCAGTATTTCCTGAAAATTCGTTAAAAAGTATATAGATTGCTCGAATGTTAGACATTTGCTGAGCTTGGCACCGCTGTAACTTGTGAACTATTTGTCTGATTAAAAATATTTTGTGCAAAAGTTGCAGGAAAATTAATGTTCTATAATTTTTGTCACACTTATTTTTGATGAGAAGATATTCGTGAAAAACTGGTTTTCGGCACAATTTTTCCAATATGGTGGTGCGAGCGGCGGTCGCTCGAGGTCGCAAAATCGGGATATTAATAAGGACACCAAACTGTACTAATCCTCCAAACAAGATCTTTCCTTGACCTTTTGTAGTGAAAGCCCCTTTTTATGTCTTCAATGAGTGGACTATATATAGGCCTACTGTAGCATTAAATTTTGTTGTTTCCAATTTAGTACTATCTGCACCAACGTTCGCATCTGAAATCTAACCTGGACATTAACACTTGTGTTTGTTTTCCTTTTGGACTTGAAACATTCATAGCTAATATTTCTGTTTGATATTGGTATTCCTATTTCATCAAATGAAAAATTTAAAATATTCTCAACGGTTTGCATGGAACGTTAAACTATTAGTACGGTGGTAGGGGCCACTAAAAAAACAATTTAACTGTCAAGAATGATTTTCGGCAACTTATCACCTTACAGTTGTCATAGTTATCCGTTAACTTGTTTGAGTTTACACTTGTAACAGAAACTTGTACACACATGTTTATGTGCCTACAAAATTACTATTAAAAATACGTAAGTATTTAGGCCATTGTTGATGATTCGCAATTATTTCTAACACAAGCTTGAATGTTCTGCGTTAGGATAGGGCGTTTATAAAATGATTCTAGCTTCACTTACAAACTATGCAAAGAATTTGAAAATTTTACAGACATGCGCTGGTAAGTTTTATTTTACACATTCACTTTTTTCTTCCTAAAGATTAAAATGCAAATTTATACAATTATCAAAGCTTTGGAATTGCTCTACATATCTTTTAAACTCTAATTGATATAACAGCGTTTAAACAATAATGGTAACGCAATAATAATAATAATAATAATAATAATAATAATAATAATAATAATAATAATAAGCCATTACAATAAATGACTCTACAATTGATAACTTATCTGCTAAGATACAAACGTAAATTTACATAATTATTGTAGCTGTAAAATTACTCGTAAATACTTACATTTAACATACATTAATGCATTTTAACTTTGACAGTACCGTTAAAAAACTACGCCAATTGGTGAAATAACACTACGTTGACGTGTGTTTTTACACATTATTAAAAATATGTAATTTAACACGTAGGCCCTTCATGTTTGTTTATTAAGCTGCATATTTTTTTGTTCTTTGTTTTTCAGTAGGAACGTGTAGCCTGAATTATATTTCTGGACACATTTTGAGCAAAATTACACAAAATGTAGATGGTTTTGAAAATTAAACAAGAAATGTATGTATAGTTTTATTTTTATTTTTATTTTTTTTTTTTCAGTGCATGCAATGAATTTGACTGTTGAAACACAGATCGGTTAATGTCAAGAAGTATTACCAATCGATCGTGTATAGACCTACCGAATAAACTGTTGATTTTAGAGGAACAGTGTAGGCCTATAGATGAAGAATGTTTCTAGAGACGCTAGAAGTAGTCCTACGTAAAAATATTATTATGTTAGTTTAGGTTAGTTTAGGAAAGGTTAAGTTAGAATAGTTTAGGTCAGCTAACCTAACCTGACCTAACCTAATGTTATGTTAGGTAAGGTTATCTAACCTAATCTAACATGACATAACCAAGAGGCACAGGTGGCTGAATGGTTAGACCATTCGCCTCCAACCATAGCGATCCTGGCTCGATTCCCGACGGGGTCGGTCCCTGAATTTTCACATGTGGGAATCGTGCCTGGCGATGTCGTTTTCTCGGGGATCTCCTGTTTCCCCCGCCCTTTCATTCCGCTACATACTCACCTCTGTCACCCCCCACCAGCGCTAAAGACCTCGATGTTGAGCGATGATCAAAATCTCTCACACTCACTTCTAACTTAACCTAACCTAACAATTTTTTTATGTAGGACTACTTATAATGTTTCTAGAAACACTATTCATTAGTAAACTATACCTCTAAAATAGTTTGGCCGGTACACGATGAGTAGCGATTCTATATACTTATGCACAGATACCTATTTATAGTAATTCACATTCGGAGATGGGAGAGTTAGAATAGTATACGTGGGTCTTCGTCGAGTGTTCAGTTACCTTTTATCTTGAGCCCATAATAAAGGAAGGAAAGAAGAGGTATATATTATCTTCTGTAGATCTTTGATCACAATATGAAGTTTTATTTGAGCAGGATTTTATTAATCTTTACTACTGTCATTGTCAGTTTCTTGATCCAACCCAGCCGAAAGACACCTGAGTACGAAAGAGGCAGTCGATTAATCTCACACCCAGCGCCTTTCTTTTTCATCACGCATTTCCCTATTCCCACACGGAAGCGACCGGCTCGGGCGCAGGCGTTCAGCATACAAGGGAACGGGAGGCGAGAGAGAGAGAGAGAGAGAGAGAGATAGAGAGAGATATGAGTGAGAGAGTTGCCGTGAGGGGGAGGGTAGGCGCAGCTTGTTACTGTCTCAACTGACAATGGCTACACGCTGGGCTGGCCACGCCCACTCCCCCTACCACAGCGGGTAATCTGGCCATTGTGGGCGCGCGGCTCGCCCAGGGGGAAGTGTTAACTTGTCATCACATGCTCATATGCGACCTTTTACAGGAAGAGCCAACATTTCCGCCGCTCTTTACACATCGCCTTACTTTTCAGACACGAGAGACCGCAACTTCCCACATCCATACTTCGCTAAACATTTAAATGTATATTCATTGTGCGATTTAACTTTTCCTGTGGTATTAATTTGCCAAAACATATAACCGCGTGCACACAAAGCACCCGTAGACCCTGGCGAAATCAATAGCAAGGATTTACATGTTAAATCATATTCGACGAAGGTCAGTTACCTTTCACGATGTAGCCGAAAACTATTTTCTGCTTGGGGTAGAAAAATACTGGCGCAGGCAATGAAATGTGAATAATAATAATAATAATTATAATTATCATAACAATGTTATAATAATGACAATATTATAATAATAGTATTAAGAACAACAATATAACAATAAAAATAATATATAAGTCGGTATTTTCGAGTACCCTTTGAGGATGAAATTACTTATTTTCTCACAGTTTTCTGGGTATTACTAGCTTAAGGGTGTTCGAGTAGAGAATTATCATAATGTTATGTTAGTATAAAATAGGGTTAGTTTTGTAGACATTACTTGAAAGTACATTTTCTTCTTACGTAAAAAATCTAGCTCAAGTCAGTTTTCCCACTACGGCATTTCAAAATCAAAATGTTTATACTTTTTACTTCATACAAAACTTGAGAACCAGTGAACATAATGAAAAGAAAAATAATATAAAACAAAACTTCATGTCACGGTCAACGGCTTGAAGCATATGTAAACAAATTATAAAATATTTTCGTATGAAACAAGTTGCTAAATGTAACGAATAATTAGCAAATATTAGCATTTTTTTAAAATACAACAATTTTTTGTAATGGTCTTTTACACACTTCAAGCAATAGCTCGGGACACATAGCTGCAATGTGAATTATTTCATTTCGTAATGTTTATTGGTTTTCCAGTTTTATATGAAGTAAAAATATGCAAACTTTGACTTTGAAAAGCCGTTATAGGAAAACTGGCTAAGCTATTTTTTTGTACGAGAAAAATGGTCTCCAAGGTAAAGTCTATAAAACTAACACTATTTCATACAAATATAAAATTGTAATTTTTCCCCACTTGAACACCTTTAAAAGACCCTACTTCAATGTGTGCCGCACCGAGATGAACAAAAACGTCAGTAATGGTTATATATGTAGGTTCAATATATACTGAACCACACATATAGCCTAGTGTAATTTAACATGTAATCCTCTACCCATGCCACCGTCACAGCGCTGCAGGGTAGGCACCGCTCCATTCCACAAAAGTGGGAAGGGGGGGGGGGTAGTCAGCGCTCCATTGCACAAACGTTTTTAAGACACGCATAAATATAGGTCTATATTAAGAAAATCCAATAATAGTTTTTCTCATCGCATTATTTATGATGACACACAAGTCATTACAAAAAGAAACTACTAACGCTTGGTCCGTATTGGGTCTTTCCACTGTCACGCGGATGACATAGGCTACGTATAGGCCTACATTCAAACAAAAAAATGACTGCCTGAAAATTGAATACACATCTGCGCAGTTTTTACCTACCCATTTATTTGCTCTAAATATTAAATGGATAACTAATAAAATATAATTTAATTGTATTAAGCCATCATAAGGAAACAATGTGTCACGTATGTGACAGTTATTGTTAAGCGTTGTACTATGTTCGTATCAGGCAGTAGCAAGATAACCCAACCAAGTAAGGAGGTGATAAGACTTTCCTAACTTATGTCACTCCTCTTGCAAATTCTAATTTCGTCTTTACACTGTAGTGTTGCTTGCGGCTCCCTCCTACCCTCCCACAGGTGTAGGCAGGAGGGACAATGTATATATAGCCTTCCACTGCTACTGTTACTGTACCTTCATTAGAGGGACAACAACCCTCTTTCACAAAGACACTCTTTTACCATTTGACAAATACAATTTCTCTGTTGAAAGTCAATAATTCTAAATAATTAAAAAAAAAAAAAAAAAAAGCTTTGGACGCCTAACACGACACACAAATAAAATTTAAAAATATACGAGGGTGAATATTAATTATTTGAAGGCGAAATTGGAATGAAGTGGAAGGAAGTGTCGGCAATAAAGTATGCTAGGAATTTTGCAAGTCGTAGTGCCTATACGTAGGCAACCCGTAGTATGAAGCAGGTGTGCAAGTTGCAGCTAATGCAGGCGGTACCAGCCACCATCAACGTTGCATTGTGGATAGGTTACAATACAAACCCGGCACAGGGACAGCTATTTCACAACGAAATCCTTTATATTTATATCAATTGGTTACATATATATAGAGGTGTTGTTTAGTTTTTAGTTCACCTGGAGTGCCGTTCAATGGGCAGAAATTTTTAACTCATTAGCTGTGGTGTGCAAGAAATGGAAATCCATAATGTCCACAAAGTATGTTATCTTGGCAAGAAACTGTTACACCATACCGTTATTATTACCAACCATAGTGAAACTTACCTTGTTTCGGTTTTACGTAGGATGAATGATGGAATGGAAGTTCACATTAGTTTCGTCGGTATCATTCAGTCGACCTTAGAAGAAGCTGCGACTCCCACAGTTTTCTGGAACACAGATGCAATTGTTTGATGAGGCAGGCAAAGTAACTTATGAACGAGAAAACTGCCTTAATTGTTGGGTGGGGTGGACATTTATGTAATGCTCTGATGCCGCATAGTATTTTATTGAATATTAAAATAAATGAAGCATTAAAATAAGATCATCTGGAATGTGATTAATGCAGATTCGCTTTATTAAATGATGATTGGTTTTCAGTAGTATAGGACCGTCTGTGTAAAAATCAAGCTATTTTTAATAATATTAGGCAACAATGGGGTAGTAGTTGCAGCAGGACTTAGCGTAGTAGAAAGAGGCGGGTAAATGGGCGCAGTGAGTTGTAAGTAATGAGATGGGAGGGAAACAAGCTGGAGTGACTAAGGAAGTGTAATAGAGAGCGAAGTTGTCATCTGCGCGGTATAATGGGCGGGTGAAGAGTGCCGCCATTGTTGCGCGCTGTGTGGCACAGCGAACAATGACGCAGCGGGCGACACATCCGCCGAGACAAAGACGCGGCCAATGTTGCCTGCAGTTGCCCGCTACGTAGCAGCACTGAGGCTATGCACTGTACGCTATCACGCGACTACTCTGCGAGTTACCTGCGCGAGAGTGCAGAAAATCACCAAGCAGCAATAAGTGTAAACATAACTGTTAATACATAAACAATTTTCTGTAGAGGTAAAAGGTAAACAACATTGTTACTATCCATTTAAGTGTATTTGATAGCCATGAGAATGTTTTCTGATTATTTTTTCCCCATCATTAACAATAACAATATTCAAACATGTAAGAAATTTCGCTTTAAAACAACATACGTTGGTATTGCAATTTTTAAAACAACGAAATGCGTCGTTGAACAGCTATGCTCATGTTGGCTAGAAGAGTCAATACAGGAAGAGATTATTTTCGGAATGAGTGCCAAAATTGTGGAGTACTGTCCTGTCGATAGTCATTCCATTGGGTCGACATGTCGACCTACCCTTAAAATAGACCGCTGGCACCTGCTCTCTTACGTACATCACGCACGAGCATTATGGTCTTCATTACTTTCGCATCAGGAAGTATTTGCAAATATTTAGCACTGAAATTATTGTTGCTGGAACTGGAGTTTTATAAACATGAAAAACAAACTTTATTTATATTTACCAGTACCACCTACTAGCGTGCTATTTTAATATTTTATTGTTTTATTCTATTTAGTTTTTTTTGCTTGGAAAACATTTTTGATATATTACTGAGCTCAAATAATAATGACGCTTTATTTACGTTGTTCTGAAGTGAAATTATAGATATTGTCGTCTCCTTGTAGGGGAGTTCTTCCAATAAAATACATCATACCGTTTCTATCAATATTGTTGATAGCATTTTAATGCTCTGTAGCTCTAATCAGCATCTGAAACCTAAAATTTAATGACTAGGCGAAAATTCTGGACAATTGTAGAAGACTTTCGCTACTTAACTACTTTGTTTAAGTTCAAACATTGTCTTTGGTCAAAGTTAATGAGCTAGGCAAACGTAAGTGAATCTTAACAGTTTCACTCAATATTAATTCCTTTCAAACTTACGGAATTTGAAATTGAATACGTTTTAGTTTAGCCTATCGTATGTAATAAAATAAGAATCAGTTATTTTAGGTTGATGGTAACTTTTTAAATTATTTAAAAATAATAATTAAATACATATTTAACGACACATTTTTTATTTGAAATATCCCCCATGTTTCGGTAAAGTAAAATGTAATTACAAAATAGCAATGACTCATTGGTAAATTAACGAGAGTACGATAAAAAAATATTTAATTTTTGTAACTTTGCCGTTGGGCCTTTGTGTGATGTCTCTATACTAGGCTTTTAGTCAAGGGCATGACAATAAAAAATAATATTATTCTCTAAATGTCGAAAAACGATTTGAAGTTAGGGGACTTAAGTAATGTGTGACGGTAAGCAAAATGTTTTTCGAAAATTTTCAGTTAAAAAAAAAAAAAAAACTGTACAGTTAACCATCTTGAGAATTTGCCACGATTTGAGTAGATATCTCATGACTGACGGGTAACTTAGTGCACCATGTCGAAAATTGTTGGACTTTTTTTGTGTACTTCCCGAGATCGCAGTTTACAATGTATATATTTACTATAACAGCTATAATTCCATAGGATGAGTCAGGACGCAGTGTGTTAACTGTACGTGGCGATGGCTTATGAAAAAGTAAGTCGAAAATGTGTTCTCAATTTTTCCATAGAGTGAATTAGAGTAGGAGTAATGTCACCCTAAAATTGACTGTAAAACATAATTTATTTAAATGAAATACTACTCAATTGTAAGCAAAAAATTATCTTGAGTATTGACGAAACAATGAAATAAGAATAATTGTTTCTTTTATATAAACATTTATTTTTGAAGTATATTTTCAGGGTAGCATTACCCTTACTATAATTGACATCACGGAAAATTCGCCGGTGGGTCGTAGCTAAGTACTAAAGGCTGTACGAAGCGCATAGAACAGAAATATACACGATATTTAAGTAAAAACTTGTAAAATTGAATCTGGAAACAGGGGCCACTAAACTGAGCATTTGGTGCAGGGAACATGTAGTCTTGCTAGGCCAGCGTAAAAATAATTAATATGAATAAATTGTCAAGCGACGGCCTTAAATCGCGATGTAAGTATGGCAACGGTATACGAGTTTCTGTCGTATCCCATGCGTGTTCCATATCGTATTACATGCAGCAACAATAATGGCAACTAAGCCCATGTCTGTAACCTCGGGATGATTTCAGATATCGCCATAGGAATTGATCAAGTAGATATATGATGTGTGACCTCGTAGGCCAGTGAATCGAGTCATCCCTTACAATTCAGCGTCCAAGATGAGTAGCAATGAGGTGATGATTGTGGACTACCGCTTTACACACGTACGTACTATGGCTCTCTAGGACAGCAGAGCTCCCGTCTAGACTTTATGTATGACCTACATGCTTACGTCGTCCCTTTCGCTGGCCTCGCAGACCACATGTTCACAATATAGGTCGTTCGGGATCAAGTGAGCACTAATTTATAGGGGTGTGCGAAGCTTCGCATTGTCGAAGTAGAATCAAAGATTTTTGTTCCTTCGACTTTGTCTTCGACCAATAAAAATCTTCGAGTTGAAAGTCGGTCGAAGATAACCACAATTCGCATTAAAACAGGCAAAATTATTTATGTGGAGCAGGTAATTTTCCGTTTATTTGTAATTTTATTATTCTGTATAACTTTCACTTAAAAACTCAAATTCATGGCACAGCGGTGAACAATTTATTTTGTTTAGGCTACATTCGGCGGCACAATTTCACTTAAGCCGGAGTCACAATAACTCAACAAAACTACGCCGGAGCAACGAAAACAATATGTAGCCAGTAAATCAGTAAGTACAGTAAAGTACAATTTATCCAGACTTCCAAAATAAATAAATAACGGACATATTAAAAATATTTCCCTACATACCTTACGCATCAAACTTTTTTTTAGCTCAAGAACACTGTAATTTATGCTTTTCCGCGAATATATATTACGTAAACACAGAACTAAGAATCATAGAAAACTGCATACCAGTAGTACTACAAGCTTTAGAGTAAATCAGCATTAAAGTGGTCCCGATCACAAATGAGAAAGTCTTAACGGAGTGTGGTGCCTCCATGCTGCTCATTTATCTATGGTGTTGCCAACGGTGTTATTGTTTACGTTTCCCGTTCTATGTTACGGCGGCGATTTATTATTACTTTAATCTTAAACCGTAAAGACTGCAGATTCATTTAAATCGGAATTGCCATTTTCTGTAATTTTAGTTTTGTCATCGGCGATAATGAACAAAGAAGAAAAGAAATTAACCTCTTGTTCAAAGTGGAAATTTGTGGTTGTAAATATGGCTTCTTCTAGCGGTCGGAAGGGAGTAAGCCTATAATGTTACGTTTCGTAGGCAGGTGTTCACGTTACATTAAATTTAAGTTGGTTTTGTTCAGATACGTTGACATTTAAGTATTCCGTAACATAATTTCGAGTTATGGAGGTTATAACCTCACTAAAAAAAATCCTCGTTTATCTTATGCACCCCCTGTTTTGAACCCAAAATATCATAAGAAAAAAATTTGTTAGGATACGTGAGTAAATACGGTATATTTAAATAATTTTTTTCATTGCCAATTGTTTGTGATAAATTTTATTTCTTTGCTGTCTGATGTGAAAAAAAATTAAATTCTTCGACTTCGACTTTCCTTCGACATTCCTTCGCACAATTCAAGATTCGATTCGACTTCGCTTCGCATTTAAAAACAGGCCATAATTTCACCTTTGAAAAATATCAGTAATCGTTACTGCATATAATTCAACATTAACTATAGTTCACTTACAGCTCGTGTGGTTGGCAGCGAAGTTATCCTATAAAGTTCCGTGTATTGTCCTATTTAAACACAACAATAATGAAACAAAATCAACCAAAGTTAACGTACTTAAATTTTGCATAATCAATTATTTTTTAATCAACCTATATTGGTGATCTTTGAAAGAACCGTGCAATGGGAGTGCATGCCTGGATTTAGTTTCTTACGATATAGATGACTCTCAAAGTAAACTAAAGATAATAGAAAACATAAATAAGCAGAGTATACTTTAGTCAACAGGATACATACACAACACAAAATTTCATAAATCGAATCGCGTCAAATAAAACCAAGGACAAACAGATAAGAAATAAAAATCAAGAATCAAAAGTAAAACCGAAGACACCGCCAAGGCAGACAACTCATGTTTTTTTTATTATTATTTCACCTAACTTATATTGGTTCCTACAGACCGCACAATTTATCTTACACGCGCAAACATCAAGTGACGTGTCCAGAGAGGTTAGACATTTACCGTCGCCAGCCGTTACGCGCGGAAAGATACGAATTGGCTGAAAATAGAACTTAAGCATGGCTTTTTAAGTGCTCGCTTTGTCTCGAACCGCCTATATCAAAATGCTTTATTTCCACTTCATTTTTACACGTGTTTACTGAGACTTCTCAGATATACAAATGTAAGTAATTCTGTACGCTGTAATATGTATTAGTAAATATATCACACCGATGTAGACTACAGGAGTCTCAAAAAGTTAGCTAAGTATTGTGAAATTGTGTCCTATTCATCAGCTCCTATAATTTTTAGGAAACTATCAAAAATGTATTGCTACTGATGTTAACCAGACTTGTATTGTAAAATCTTGCTGTATTTACAAGCTAAAGCATCGTATGTGTCTCTACTGTGTACTGGTTAAAAACTTCCATTACTCTCAAGAAAGCTTTTTTTTTTTTTTTTTTTACCATGACATATCATACCACGAGATTACTAAGATACAAGGGCTTTTGGTCTAAGTGTATGTGTTCAATTACAATTCACGTTATGTTATAGCAATACATATATTAAGGAATTATAACGTTCCAGACCCCATGTCACGTACGTCCATGTTTATAGATGAACATTTTACGTATACTATATGCATTAATGTACATAGGCCTACATGCAGTGTAGTTTAACGTAACATTTTTTTTTTTCGCCACAGTTTTTAAATATTGGCATTGTTCTAAGCCATATTAATAGACTTGACAAGAACTACACATGCAAGTTGTTGCTCGCTACATTTTAAAGGTCGTTGCAGTCAGCAGTTTAGGCCTACATCAAAGGTGGATGTCTTAAATATTTTTGTGTTCGTCACGGCTCGTTCGCGATTCAGAAAATTACTGTACAGAAGACCAGTTGCGTAAAACTTGCCCACACGGCGAATGTTGTGTGTTGCCTGAGATGTTAAACATATTAGTAACATCTCGCTGCTGCTACTGCGAACATCTCGCAGTATGCGCGGCGAGCTGCATAGTCGCGCAGGGTCACGAGGCTGTTGCAATGGAAGGGGGAGGGTTGCAAGGGGTGGCGGCGTTGTCATTAAAACTCGCCCGCACACATACCCGAGCGTGTAATCGGGAAAGCGGCGCTACAGGGCCGCGTGCCCATCGGCCGGCTGACCGCCTGCACAAGAGCCACCCTCGCAGTTGCTCATACGCCAATAACGAGCTGGACGGTGTTTCAAAACGTTACTCAGAAAGTAAAGTAAATAACCTAAAGTAATCATTGAGCAAAGTTAGAATAAATATTATTATGGAACTTTCAGATGTATATAGAAACTGTGTGTTTACAGGAAAATTTTGAGTGACACACAACTGACAAACCATGTTTATCCGTTTAACTTATATAAAATAAACATAAATTTAAAAGAATTACTTATGTTCTATTTGTTATGTACTCGCCATATCCTACTCGTGAACGTGAGTGCAAAAATATAGAACCGTATGAATACAAAATCTCACCTTCTAAATCAACACTAAGAATCTTTTCATCCATCATTTGCATCCTTTTATCCGTGTCTGTAAACAATACGTGTACATTTTATCTTGGTTGATTTAAACCGAGTCGACCTTCCGCTGTTTTCAGATTTACTCTACGTTACTCCTCGTTTGTGTAAAAACTTTACTTCCATAAGATGCTCAGAGTAATTATTTTGAAGTTCTTGGACATCGCCAGAGCGAGTAAGTTTTTTTTTTTACTTTAGAAATTTTCGGTCAGTCAAAGAGTAAAGTTTACTAGCGGACACGGTCGTAGAAGAACGGGTCTGGACACTCGCCTATCTACCAATGTATTTTGATTGACCCCCTTGTTGTTTGGCTGCAGTTCACCAAGTTACCTAGAGTGTTCTGTATCTTTGGCGCTGCAGCCAGGGCGGTCGGGTTCAAACTCCGCCCACTTTTTTCCATTGTTAACATTATAAAGTAAATAAATATCGCTGGAGCCCTGCTTTAAGATTGTGAGCGAAGGAAGTATTTCATAAATTGATAAAATATACGTTTTGATAAATTGTTTATCTTAGTGGGAGGGAAGTGGGCGGAGTTTGAGTCCGACCACCCGGATTACAGCGCCAAAAATGCATAGACTTAACGTGAACTTGGCAAACTACAGCCAGACTACAAGGGGGCCAAGTTTCCAGGCGAGTGTCCAGACCTGTTCTTCTACGACCGTGTTGGCGGAGTAACGTTTTGGAACTTAGCCCGCTGAAGTGTAATACCATGCCATGTTGACGTTGACGTCGACATGTATGTTGATCAGTTGATATCACTTTGCGAAGTTGCCAACGTCAGCAAGTCGATGTCGTGCGGGTGACATTTCAATGTGTTCGACACGGTCGGGTTTATAATGAATGAGTGAGATGAAAAAGGAAAACATTCCATAATTTACTGAAAATGAACTGATATAGTCAAGTTGTACTTTGTATGTAGCTTCATTGATTGACATAAATAAATAAAAGATGCTAGGAATCCTTACACAATTAAAGGTCATTGAATTTTAAAGTGATACGTAAAAGAATATCACTATCTTCTTAACCTCAGCGTTATGGCATGATTGGCTATTCGCCGCGAGAGTCGCTCCGGTGGTGTTTCTTTTATTTGTGTAGTCTACAGTGTTGTAAATGTACAACCTGTGACATTGTACATGTGTGGTTAGTACAGTGTACGACTGTAGGTATTATAACATAAAACATACTATTTTAGTTATTAACAGCACTTGCATCATGAAAACATATTGGCTATGTATAATATTGTTTCACCGAATTTTTGAATGCCTTCGACCCAATGAGATTAAAAAGGGAAACATTCCTTCAACTTTGCATATAACATTGTGTACATAAAACATGTTGTGTTTTTGAAGTGCTTTTCCATTTCCTTAAATCCTAACAAACAAAAAATATATAATGAAAGTTTTTCTATTCAACCTACAGTTTAGTATCAAAACAGTTTTTTCTGTTTTGCCGAAAGTTGTCCAAAGGGGAATCTTTTCCTTCTTCATCTCACGCATTCAATTGGTATCGCCGAGACTTTAGAGCTTTTGTCAAGAAGTGACAGATGTCGATGATCGATACACATTTATAGATGTCGCATAACCCTACAGGTTCATTTCATGCAAGCGGGATTGGCCGTGCAGCTGGCTGCATGAGATTCCGGAAGCGAGCATTGTGTTTGCACGCTGTGGTTGATTTTTCAATATGTAATTCTTGCTCTTGTGTAGACAAGTAATTTAACAAGTATGGTTCACCTGAAACTATCTTCCAAATTTCACTAAATAATTAGTAACGATTTTGAAAATATCATTTACAATATAAAAAGGATTTTTTTTTTAATTTATTCCGAAATTAGGCTTAAGACAAGTTTTTCGACATTTAACTGTATTCATTTGAGGCCGCGGTGGTCGAGGGTTCAGACATCTCGCCACACAACCTAGACGATCCGGTTTCAATCCCCGGTGGGTTTGGTCCCGGATTTTCCGCACATGGGAGACGTGGCAGACGTTAACATTGGCCGACGGGTTTTCTCGGGGAACTCCCGTTTCCCCCACATTTCTCATTCCGTCGCTGCTCCACACTCATCTCACCCTCACCTCGTCAATTCCTCGGGCCGGACGGGCGACAGGCATGTCTCGCTACTCGAGCAGCCGGCCCAACCTTCATCCTGGCCTACCATCACACACAATGTGATCCTGCCCGAAGACAGGAACACGTAGTGTATTTTCATTTCAACTTTACTCATTTGTTCTCAAATAAATGCGTTAGCAGAAGAGAACGTAAGATAAGCAATAGTATTGCATATGTAGCTGATACATATTTTGATATGCACACTACTGGTTTTCTAGGACCTATTGCCAATAAAGTACAAGCCGGTTTTATAACATAGTTACGTTTTTTATATAACATTTCGCTTTCATACCATGTGTTCCTGCCTTGTATCGTCTGTTATGTTGTGTTCGGAACTTATTGGTGACATAATATTTAAGAAGAAAATAATAATTAAGGTAAGCGTAGGCGACACTTAAAATTCTAAAACGAGATAAGGCTAGCTGCTTATATTGAAGTACCAAATATATTTGATATTTTTTGTAATGATGTAACATACAACAAAGAACTAATTATTAATTTTTAGACACGTCAAACAGCAAACCGTTGGGAGGACACAGTTCTTGTGAAAATGCAAGACTGTTTTTATTGGGGTGTAGGCTACTTGTTCTGTGGTGCAATTAAATTCTTTTGGGTATATTTTTGTCTGTATATAACATTCCTTCTCTTGGATTCAGGTTAGTTGGAGACAAATGTATATATTGATGGTACTGATGGGTGGTCAAGCAGTCGTGAGAGGTTCTATTAACTAACAAAATAACACTGAAATTTCGATTTTTTAAATATAGATATTTCGGAAGCCATAGAAATATTTTTCGTACTTTTCGGATTCAGAGGCTGTATAACCTGTTTTGTTCACGTTATCTTTTTTATTTTAATATATCAAAGACACAATGAATTATCAGCAATCTCTCTTAATAGAAACATTACATTTTACGATTATGTGCGTATTAGTGGGTTAAATTGGCACTAGGTGTGATTTAGTCTAAATAAAATTGTGGCATAATTATAACCTAATTATTTCACAATTACGCTTTAATACTTCGAATACAATTTGCCTTAATGAAAGGTAATTTAACTAGCTAAGTCTATGTTCAAATATTTTCAAATAAATCTTGTCGAACTCGGAGTCAGGAAGAAATTTAAAGAAATGCGTCATGATTAGTGACACTGGCTCTTAGACGTCTTCGAGCGTCTGCTCCTTGCAGTAGAGAGAACGTTCTTAATTTAAACATGTCAACAACGTCTGCTTATATAGCAACCACTCACGTGTCTACAACTAGGCCTGTGTGACCGCAAAAATATTACTTTATAATCAAGCTCGTGCACTTTCGCGTCAGCCTGCAGCAGCGACTCCGGACGTCCATAACATCGTTGACTGAAACAAATAAGTTAGGGCTATGCCGCACCTGCCCACAGCGGCGACCCCGTGCGTCCACACCTGGTGATGGCAACCTCAGAGCAAGCCTACACTTAACTTTGATAACTAAATAAAGTAAAAGAAATTATAAACAATTATCAGGCATATCCAAATTGTATAGTCAGTGCTGATTACAATGCAATTTCAGCGGTCCTTTTACGACTTTTCTAATGAAATGTATCTCATGTACAAACTACATATATAGGCCTACTACTATCCTAGTTGTCTGTTTAATGACAAACGGCCGATACAAAACTCAATTTAAAAATGTTTACTTAGTATTTTAATTGTCCAAAAGTTCATTCTATTTGTAGTGTTCTTTTTTCGGTGACGTTTGGCTTTTAAACACGTCAATATTTTTAAGGCTTGGATGTCATATAGGCTTACACAAGAATACATTTTTTACTCTGCTACACATAAAAATACGGTAATAATAATTATTATAATTATAATAATAATTCGAGTTGTTTCTGCCTTGTAAGAAGAGGTATAAAACAATATACCTCACTTACTTTCCTACCTCCAAATAAAATTAAATATTTGGACATAACTACGTAAAACAAAACAGAATGAAAAGGCCGCAAAGTTATTTCATACGTTTAAAAAAGAAGTTTGCGCATTGGACATGAACACTTTTTTTTATTGGCGAACGGGTATTGTGTAGACTAAGTATAGCATACATATTAGTATCTGAGCTTTTCTCTAAATGTCGACATTGTCAGTTACGTGACACGTTGAAGAGTAAGTACTTAGAAACGGTTTTTAAAAACAGATATTTCTTTGACTTTGTTGCAGAAATGTTGGAATGTCGCTCCATATTCGGAAATTATTACCGTGGTAATAGTTCGCCAGACAAATAGTCTGTACGATAGTATAGATACACTCCACTAATCAATTGAATTAAAGGCAGCAGAAGAAGTCACTTAAGGTTCGATTAGTGGAGTTTGTAAAAGTTAGGTGTAGTTGCACATATATTTTAAATAGCCTCATTATACTTGTGGTCTAGTTACCACGGTATTTTTGTAACACTAGAGGAAAAAAAATTGCGAAATATTTTATTTCAAACTTGTAAAAATATAAGTAAATTCTATTTACGAATACGTTACAACACAATATGCCTGTTAACCTATTGGTTCTATAGCAATGTACTGAAGTAATCCCTATGTATTATTAGTGCAGTTAGAAGCACCTTGAAAAATATTAGCAAATTAATCGTTTATAAAATGCACTAAATTTTACAGTGTACATGGTATACACTTAGTTACAAACATCAGCTCTCATTTCCTATTACAAGTTATCGGCAGGATACTATCGTCAGTTTCATTTAGTGTACGCAGATATTTCTTATCTCGTATGGCTACCATATTGACACGGAAGTAGTTGATCAGTATATGGGCAGTGACAATATTTTCACTCCCCGAAAAATCCGGTACACTTTCATCTAAGAAACCGTCGTGCACATCCAGTGTGTTGCAACGTTGACGCTGAATAACTGCAACTGAGCTTACTTATTTTTAAAACTGTGTTTGATGTATAAGATACAGTCGATAACGTTATTAATTGAACAGGCTGCTTTGCTTTACTGAACACACGGCGAATATAAACAACAGAACATCTCAACGACGCATGCAGGTGAGGCCGTATTGATGCAGCGTATCCTACTGGTACTTGTTTGTGCACTGACTGTGAAGCCATGGTCAGGGACCTGGGGTTTCGCAAAAGTATTTTTGCACCAACCTGTTTCATTGTCTTACTAGCAAACATGCAACACCGCTTCGTGGTAAGTAGTTGGATGTTTTTTCCTTGGGGTTCTGCCCGCTAACCACAGACGTGTGATGTCGCTGTAACCTTGTACAGTCAAATAAGTGACGTCTCTACACTACACACAACCAATAACCACGAAGCAGAGTTGCAGGTGTGGACGTAAGGCATTGAAACAAAGTGGTGCAAAAATATTTCCACGAAAACCACCGGCCCCTGGCCATTACCTTCTATAGTATAAAGTCCGTAACCTTCGATATGACAACCCTGCATACTAGAGTTCATATCGCACTCCTTCATGGCGGTGGCTATCCATGATTCGTCAGTAGGTCCTACATGCTGACTGATCAGGGATAGCCATAGCCGCGGTAGAGTGTAAAGTTCAGGTAATGAATGCTGCTGCCTCCTGCTATTGATTGATATGGCTACATTCAAAGGTACGTCCAGTCCAGCACAGCCAGTTTCGTTCTGTTCTCGTGCCTTTGTTTTCACAAAACATAACGGCTGTGTACATTACCGTTATAACTTACTCGCTATTATTTTACCATCTTCTATTTAACTTTGATTCCATAATTCTTCCTCCATAACGCATTACGGCCGCGGGTCCCTAATTATGTTATTTTAGTAAGTTTTATTTTTTAAATCCGAAAAGGGAGCAGATGTCGCAAAACCATTAAATAGAAATATTGTAAATTGTGCTATGAAGCCTATTATATTTCAAAACATAAGTTTTAATAAATTTAGTAATTTATTGATGTTAAGAAAATTTAATTAAGTCGATAATTAGCCAAAGTTATTGAAAATTAGGTTTTGAAAAAAATAGATTATGTAGCACAAACAGTTTCCAAGTTTTCTAAGTAACGGATTTACGATATCTAGACCTACTCCCTATTACGATTTCAAAAATTAAACTCCAAAAACCGCATAAATAGGAACGCGTGACCTTAAAATATTATGCATACTGGTTCCACCTGACACAATCGCGGCTGGTTTATTGGCTACCATTCTCACTTCATTGTTCCCTAAGCATGATCTCTCCGCCATCAATGTAAATATTCATAATTTTATTTGAGACATGTAAAAGAACAAGGTTGTAGTTTTCACTTAACTTATACGACTAAATCAATTAAAACCTTCAGTACTACTAACAACTATACAAACGATTGTAAACACAAGAGTAGAAATGTGTAAGGATACTTCGTATGAATAAGATAAGTCTACGCAAATGTCCATGTGAGTGAGTGTAATTTTCGTATTAATCTTGTTTATCTTCGTAGAATACTAAAGTACAGACATACTCCTCAGTCATAGCGATGCCTTACGAACTTATCGTCGAGATCTAAGCTTTCTTAACACTATATCAAAACTTTGGGGTCATCCATTGTGTTGCTTATTGCCTATCGGGACTAGTCCTTTCCTGAGATTTGTAGTGAATTACAATTCTTCCTCAACGTAAAAATGTATAAGAGCTGTACAGTTAGTTTTGACCTACATTATTTCGTAGGCGAGTTTATAGCAAGAATTTCACTTCTCACAGCTATTGTACACTACCCAAGTAGTAAACAGCTGTATATCAGAACATTATTTAAAACATATCATGGTCCAAGGATGTCTCGTGTGTGCACAGTTAAACACGACTCTTTCTCTGTACACACATGTCGATGGTGTTGGCATGTGTTGTCACGAACACGCTCGGAGACCGTGCACGCCGTGTTGGTCTTTACATCATGCAAGAAGGTGTCGTGTGCTCACCACACACCCCGCACCCAACAGTTGACGTTATGTGCGACAGCGAAATTCCTGAGTACGGCCTTGGCTGCTTGTACGAGGTTTTTTTTAATCTTCTTCTGCTTTGGAAGTCTTGTGTGTACGTGTACTGATGCATTTCGGTTACATAATGTTGGGGCACGGCAGTATAATAACTGGACACTGGCTTCAAAAACTGACATCATTAGTGACTGATTTAGTTCGAGGCATAACCCTCAGCGTCACCAGTAGAGCAGGATGACGTTGCGGTACTGGAGATAACAATTAGAAAGGCCGATACAGTTCGTGATGAAGCCGCTAGGAGCGCTAGTAGTGCAGTCGTAGGGTTTCCTATCGTAGCGATGTTGAATCAGTGCCACTACACAGAGGCTGCTTACGTTCAATTCGGGAACTAATGAGAGAGAGAGAGAGTGAGTGATATTTTGGTCACCGCTCAACATCGAGGTCTTTAGCGCTGGTGAGGGGTGATATGAGACGAGCATGAAGCAGCACCCGAATGAGAGGGTGGGGAATACGGGAAATCCCGAGAAAACCCTCCGGCCAGCGGCATAGTCCGGCACTATTCCCACATGCGAAAATCTGGGGACCAACTCCGCTGGGAATCGAGCCCGGATCGCCTTGGTGGGAGGCGAATGGTCTGGCCATTCCGCCACCGCGGCCCCTTCGGGAACTAAATCAGTCCTTAAGAGGTCAACTAGCCAACATGGTTAGAAATGGTACTGTCAACTTCGCTTCATGACAACGGATCCTTAGTTATATTCTTTTAGGAATTATTTGTTTGAAGCAAATGAGGAACCTGTCCGAATAAATGACGAAATTTACGAACGAACTTATTTCGTTTTCATTCAAATTCTGCATCTTATCATTTCTGAAAATGTGCAGGCATTATTTATTATCCTTTGTATCTCAAGCTCTAGACAGACGAGGACCTTACTTATCTACTGGTGGCGAGGTCGGTGCTACATTGCTAGGCACACGGCCCTCGTCGGGACTCCACCGACCCCGCACCCCCGCCCAAGCGGTGACTTGGCAACTCGCCCGCGGGGCGAGCCGCAAGTTTGTGTTCGCGCGAGAAGTCACTCCAAGATCGGCAACATCATTAAATGTTCGCGGCTGCGCATTTCACACGCGGCTGGGCGCGAATGGCTGGCAGCCGCGAAACTCAAAGAGTTGCCCCTCCTTCGGCGCCCGCCAGCAGATTGTTTTACCCACCCGCCGCAGCGTCGCGCTACCGTCGTCACAATGGAAAGGAAACGGTGGCTCTTTCTCCCACCCCCTCACATCATCCCTGTTTTTCCTCCGGCAGCGTCTCGCGACCTCTTTGTCGCTCGCCAACCGCATACTTCAAACATCTTCTAAAAGCCCCCTCCCTGCCTGTCTTCAAACGTCCTTCCAGTTCGCCGACGACGACAAAAGTTCCAACTACTGTATAATTCCCCGCCTGCTCTGTTGTACCCACGAGTTGCACAAAGACTCTACTCTGGCGAAACTTGCCATGAGTCTACTGTGCAGATAAAATGTAAATAACTTACCTTGTTTCGTCTGAGAGCGGTTCTCACCGGATGTGCTGGTACTTTCCAGAACTGTGCTCCAACACAACTTCCTAATGCGTTCTTATTGTGTTGGCAATAAACTCGACATACATAAAGAGTAAATAACGGAAGTTCATAAGTGCTGTCTGTAAGCCACACACATCTGAGATTTAATTAATTGTTGCAATGGAAGATTACAGTAAGAATATATTAGTTTGTGGACATACGCAATGTCTCATGTTTTGTTGACCAAACTTGTGTTAAAAGACAAAGTACAAAAACAGAAAAAAAAAAAAAAAAGCAATCCCAGAGGAATTCTATTACCGCGTTTGCATCTTGGTGTTCCGACCAGCTGTGTCTTCAGCCTAACGACTGGGATAGAGTGTAATTCTCGATACGTTGCATGTTTTCGTTGAATAGAACTTGTGTCGTATTGTTTCCTGTGATTTATTTCTTGTCCTCTGATTTTTTCTCCTTTTTTGTCTTATTCCATCATTTTTCGGGAATCTGGTTTCCTTTATGTCCTTTTGTGTCAGGGTGTTGTCAAAAGTCTAACTGAATTCTATATTTAGAATTATTTCTGTTTAAATAAAAAGTATATGAAATGAAAAACTGACCAAATTCCTCTGGGATTATTTTTTTTTGTACTTTGTTTTTAACACAAGTTTGATCAATAAAACATGAGCAATAGCGTATGTCCACAAACCAATACATTCTTATCACAAACATCTGACAGACTTCCCCCATTATCAGTTAACATGTTAATCAATCGTATTTTTTTTCAGCAAGAAATATTACGAGGTGAAAAATTTAGGCCAAAGATGCACATATGTACTTGGTCGCATACCTATTAAGTTTCGTTATAAAAACACTATTGAACACTAATGAAACCTTAAGGGGTATGGAAATGTACGATGTTGAGCGGACGACTGTAATAATCAATCGTCAAAAATATCTTAACAGCTCATCAAAATTTGATGAAATTTTTTTCCGAGTAGATATTTTATCAGTGGACGTTTATTTACATAGCACTATGCGGTAGTAGGCCCTATACTTCCGAGTAAAGAATTTAAATTATTATTATTTTTTTTTTAATTTAGGTCTTGAAACCACAAAATTTACGAAAATGGAAAACTGTCATTTACATCGTTTGTAATATGATAATATCTAGGTCTCTATGAAATCATAATTTGGAAAATACTCGCGTTTTTATTTGAAAATAATTTTACTATCCGAAAACCTCTGCGCGAGAGGTTTACGGATGTTAAAAAACACGAGTATTTTTTGAAATTCTGTTACGATACAGGCCTAGATGTTATCACATTACAAATTATAAAAATGACAGTTTTCCATTTTTGTAGATTTTGTGGTTTGAAGCTCTTATTTTTCTAAAAACAGTTTTTAATTTTCTACTTGAAAGTAAAACATACTACCGTATAGTGCTACATAAATAAACGTCCCCTGATAAAATGTCTACCGGCAAAAAAAAATTTCATCGAATTTTGATGAGTCGTTCAGATTTTATTGACGATTTAGTATTACAGTCGTCCGCTCGACGTCGTACCTTTCCATACACCTTAATAAGAGTGTTCTGAACCGAAAAATTGCTAATTCTATAACTTAACCCCGGAGTGTCCCATTGTTATACATAACATTAAAAGTAATTTTTCTGAAATAAAATATTTTTCGGCTCCACAGTTTTCGTACAAGCACATGCCAAAGTAGTGATTGACTATTTTCGCTACTTACCCATACTAAAAACTATTCAAACGACACTAATGAAATAATTTTGAGTGAAAGTAATGTATTAAGCAACAGAATAACGCATTTGTTCTTTAACGTAAAAATTATTTTAAAAAGATGCAGGTTCTCAAAGATATGCAAAAAATTAGGTATATTCGAGTACTTTTTCTAATACAAATAATTTTACGTGAAATTAAAAATTTGTCATTCTGTAGCTTCATACACATACTTTCATTCATAGTTATTTCTTTTGTATTTCCTGAATAGTGTTTACTTTGGGTAAGTAGCGAAAATAGTCAAATCGGTACTTTAACATGTGCTTATACGAAAAATACGGAACCGAAAAATATATTATCTGTGGGAAATTACTGTAATTATAATGTCTAACAGTGTGTCACTGTGGTACAGTTAAAAATTATAAATTTTAAGATGCAGAGTGCCCGTAATAGTTGCCGTTTAAAACTTCGAGGAAACGGACCACTTGTGAATCTTGTAGACTACATACCTAAGCCACACACGCGAGAGGTCAAGGGATACGGTACTTGTTTGAAGTGCAGTGATCGCACAGCGCTAATGTCACAAATAAAAAATATATTGTTTAGCTGCCGGACTGTGAAAAAATGGCACAGTAAGTTAGTGTAATATTAATTACTTCTTTAACAATTTTTGGTACTAGTAAAATGCAGTATTATGTTTGAAATATGTATTCCGAAGTTTGTAAGATGATGTACTAACTTTTTTTACATTTTGCTATTCATTCTGGAAGGATGTCAAATATGCACTGGCATTACTGATGTCCTGTATTAGCCAGTAATTTCAGGAATGCCAGCTACGTTACTTCTAACGAATACTGATGGTAGCAAACACAATGAAAGAAAAATTTTGTAGGAAGTCTTCTCTGCAAAATTACTATGTAGGTGGTGTCAACAAAATGTTTTTGTGGTAGGCCTAACCATAACATAAATATTGCATGGTAAATAACCACAAAATATTTTGTACCTGCCACAAAATATTTCTTTCCGTGCAGTTTAGATGTTCAAAGACTTTTTCTCGACAAAATAAGGTTGGCTATCGAATTATATTCGATGTAGTGGTAGACGACGAAGCACTGGGAGCACTTCACTTCAGGTGTAAATAGCCCTATTTTATAAATACCATATAGACATTTCCAATAACATACGTCTTATCCTCTGTACGTATCCATATCGTTGTATATGGAAATTCTGATTGATTTTTCGACATGTAAAATCTCACGTAATATTTGTAACAACAGAATACGCGGTAATTAATATATTAACGTCACGTACGCTTTTATATCGGTTTTTTATTTTAATCAAAGTTACTTCTTTAAAATTACAAGTTCTTGTAGATTTTAAACCACAAGTTTAAAGGTTATTAGGGGGGAGTTCCCTTCTTCTAATAGTATCATTAGAATCCTATCTTGACTTTACTGTTGTAGTTACCCATAATTATTGATGATGGTTTATCGCGAGGAAACTTGCTGTTTGCTGTGTTTCAACGTACGTTCAGCTTATGAAAAGCTCACTGGATTTTTTCCTATAAGCGGAGCTTTTGCCCTATTTGACTGAGCCAATAAGCATCCCGCTAGTGGAATATTTTATGCCTGCCTGTTATTTGTCTGCTGACAACTACGTTGTGTCAGACGTGTTTCGCCGTTAAAAATTTCCGTAAATTCACTCAAATATTTACAGAAAATTATTGCAATTTTACGGAAGTGGCTTCCGTAATTTTTGTTTACGGAAGTTCGTCCGTATTGCCAGTTAACGGATGTTTGACCGTAAATTTCCACAAATTCGTGGAAATAAGTTTATACAATTTTAAATCATATAGTATTGTGTTTCTTTTTTAAAAATGCTGGTATTAATTATTACTGTGACTCCTAGGGCGGTATTCATAGTCAGAAAATAAGCAATACTTGAAATGAGCTCTACTTATATTTTTGCTCAAGCACAAATTTTAATTCATAGTGCGACAAATAAGCAATACTTATATTTTTACTCAGATTTGTAATTCATGAAGTATCATTTCTCTATGCAGTGCTTAATATGAATTTATAGTCGCCCAATAAGCAATACTTATTTCTCAAGAATTCATAGTCAAATAAGTAGTGCTTATTCACGCCTATAAGTATACTTATTTCAAGTCATATCTGTAGTGAACTCAAGCAATTTTTATTAAAGTTATAAGTGCGATTTTCAACAGTACATAACCTAGTTTGTCATGGCCGTCACGAATGAAGCGCTTCTGAATTCGCACGTTTTCTTCTTCATTCTCCTCAACCTTGTAAACGAATTGTTCGTAATCATCCCATTCGCCCAGATCCATAACGGGACAAAGCATGACAAACTAGGTTATGTACTGTTGAAAATCGCACTTATAACTTTAATAAAAATTGCTTGAGTTCAGTGCAGACATGACTTGAAATAAGTATACTTATAGGCGTGAATAAGCACTACTTATTTGACTATGAATTCTTGAGAAATAAGTATTGCTTATTGGGCGACTATAAATTCATATTAAGCACTGCATAGAGAAATGATACTTCGTGAAGTACAAATCTGAGTAAAAATAAGTATTATACTTATTCGTCGCACTATGAATTAAAATTTGTGCTTAAGCAAATATATAAGCAGTGCTCATTTCAAGTATTGCTTATTTGCTGACTATGAATACCGCCCTAAGTATTGCTTAGAGAATAAGTACTACTTATTTACCAAACAAGCCTTCGACTATGAATACCGCCCCTAGAGTTAATGTGCATGTGCAAAACGAAGTCAAGACAAGCTAAGATAATACAAGTTTAGCGCTGCTTCCTGGTTGTCCACACTTAGCCGCGAAGAGAAGAGATGCGGAGCGACGTGAAATACAGCCAGGGATTCGTATCGCGTATGGACAGTATATCACTGAAGTGTTCCGAGGAGGCCACACACATCTTCTATTCTCCTTGCTTCACCTATCCTGCAGTGTGCGACCACACGTCACTACGCGGAACTTATTACAGCTGTCGCACTTCTTCTCTGCGTTTCGCACCAGCGGGCATGCACTTTCAAAGTTATTTATTTCTATAGAGTAAAATCTTTCTCTCATAATGGTACTGATGAAGTTCTGTAAAATAAGGATGTCAAAAACAAAACTTGTCTCGTTTATCTGCATGGAACTCGCTTATCGACTACCTTGTCACTGTGTTACAATGGTTAGAATGTCTGCAAGGGAATTATAACATCGTGGGTTCGAGTCCCGACAAATTCGTGAAATTATCAGGTTACTGAATGGTATGTCATGATATCGATAAAAAAAATAGCAAAAAGATGTATGTTGTTTTTCCATAAAATGGAGTGCCAGTAATTTAAAGAAATTTATTTTTTGTGAGGAAAACGGATTGTGCGTAATTATACGGACGATTTCGTTATCAAGCAAAACTGAGTGTCCGTTAGTTTACGAAGATTTCTGGATAATTTTTTGCATGTACTTTTGCGTAATTTCACGGAAATTTTTTCTAACAGTGAACACGTTGCAAGAAACTGCAGTGTTTTCAAGGCTATGTTGGCACAACAAATTTTCGCGATACCTATTCAATCGTCTCTAACCATAATGCTTTATGGGATCCACATACCTGGTTATTGAGCATTTTTACAGTGGGTTGAAAATACGCGTTTATTTATCTCGCAATCAGCCTAAATCTGTTTCTGATGCACTGGTCCACGCAGAGAAAGAACACTTCACAGGAAAGTCGTTGGGTACTTTTCAAAACATTACGCGCATAATAACACACTTTCCGTTATCCAACGGTGTCATACAAATTAACATTGCTGGTTATTTTCTAGCAGTAAAAAGACAGGTTCACCTCTAGAAGTCCCAGCCAAGGCTCAAGCATTACGCCGATTCAATTCAGCGCTTTGCACACTCGTCAAAGTCGCTCGTAACACTCCTTCGCTTCCAAGCCTTCAAACAAAACAACGCGATGTAGGCGAAGACCATATTCGGTTAAGTCACCAGCAAAATTTTTAGTAGCAGCCCTTTTCGTAAACCAAACAAACTTTTTAAGTTATCAATCGAAGCAGTTACTAATACCTATGCAGTTCTTGTGAGAACCCTTGCCTCCTAAAATTTTTATTCGTATCAATCATTCAGGAAAATACTGCAATGCGGCGCATTAAAAAATAAAGGCTATCATGAATATATCGCAGGAGACTGTGTGGCTAAAAGTTTCGCTGCCACCATCCCTGCCGAGCACTCGTAAACATAGAGCAGTTATACTCAACAAAAGCGCAATGGAAGAAGATACATGAGGTCTCAAGAGCCGAGGTTTTCCGTCATATTGAAATCGGTCCACGTATTTTACGTATTTCATTTTTGATAAGCAGGCCATTTTAATTTAACACAATTTCCGCAACCCGCTTTCGGATAAACGGATTTTTAAAAACATACAGATTGTGTTTGCTAGTACATATAAAATCGCGCATAATTTAAAACATGTAGTATTTTAAAAAACTCAAATACTCATAGGCACTATTTAAGTTAAGTTGGAAACCTTCTTAGGCTACTACATTTTGAAAAATAAATTTTCATGACCCTGTAACTTGGAAAATAAAAGCTGCCTGCTAAAAAAGACCTACAAAAAGCATTACATACATAAAATCCATCAGTTTCAAGTAAACATTTTGAGTAAGGTAACTGCTTTAGAATTTGCTATAGCTCATGGGCAAACGTGACCTGTACCGTCAATTCTTTACACGCAGTGATGATATGAGTACGAGGAAACTAGATCATTCTTATTTCTCGCTACATAAAAACTCATGTAATAAACTGCAGCAAGAAAACGTAATCTCATATTGGCTATTTTTATTTTGTATTTTTTTTTTTCATTGTTCATTCTTGTAGGGTGGTGTCTAGTTCTATAATTTTCTATTTAAGTCCATGTGAGTATGCCATTGCTTAGTATACATTTGCTCACAAACATTGGGTACTGTCTTCTTTAAACGATGTAGGATACAAAAAAAATGGATTTATTTTTTTTAAAATTACAGTTGTGTTTTTTGATAAATTAAATTATATTTATATTAAAATCATTTAGGCCTATCTATTACAGCTATTGTACTATTGTGATAAAATATTTCTTCAAAATAATGATAACAAGAGTTAATAAACAGTTGTATAAATATGAATTGTTAAAAACCTTTTTTAATACTGATGACAAGTTACAGCCTTGTTCCATTTTTTTATCGTTAGCTTGGACAATAAACAGAAATATAAGAAGTAAGGTTAAGCTAGTGTGCTGATGGAAGGGTTTTAGTTAGGGTCGCTGGCGCAGAGCCTATATTCAGTAAGTTGGCCGGGGAAGCCAAGTGTTATGTAGCTGGAGGATTGAGAAGTTCGCCTCGGCTCGGGACAGACTGCAGTGCTCGGGAGGAGATAAGTGTCTGCTGGGGACGTGTCGCTCGAGTGGAGACTTCGCGCCGTAAGTTATTATAACCGCGCCAGACGCAATTACCAAAGTTTTTATTCCTCAAATGAAAGTTGTTCCTCCCCGAGACGGAAAATTTTATATATGTCGCCGTTCCTTCTCGCCTCCTTTGTCCTCGACCCCGCGGCCCGAGCAGGCGGAGGGAAGAAGTGAAATAAAACGTGAAGAGAATTAGAATTTTTCTTCTTTCCTAGTTTGAATAATCCGAACATTAAATTGCCTGCTTATAAATTACAAATTACTGCGCGAGTTGGGCCAGGGCGCAACAAGGAGACAAGTCGCACTGCTGCGGGATTAGAGGTTACGTGAATATTGAATGGACGAAGATCTGGAATAGAAAAAAAAAATATATGTATGTATATCTGTTGACCCATTACATGCTTGAAATAGTAGTGCGTTTGTATTCCCTTGGCGACTGGAGTACGCTCCTTGTTGTAGCAGTAGCCAATTATGTAAGACAATGCACTGAATGCAAAAATGAAATGGACGAAACGGGGACAGGTTTCTGCTGGACAAGGCGGGTCCTTGTAGAGTTCCTCGACGCCATACTAAGCCGCCCTTCACTGCTTGAAGCGCTCAAATGGTAACCTAAGTACACTTTTCAAAAGGCCAGTTAAGTCACGAGAGCCTGTATTGACTGCAGCCTTTTATCTAACCTGCACGATGATCGGACAACTCCCTGAACTCCGAGTCTGCAACCAGACGGTTCAGAACCCACAACTGTAAGATTTTTGGTACACGTCATAGACGGTAGTACACGTTTTTAATTTGTACATAACATATTCAATAATCAATTAATCATTCAGTTTGTAAGTATCAAAAAAACTTAATTTTTTTAATGAGTAATTTCTGTAAGTTCAATTTGTTTACATTTGACTATCTCCTAATTAATTTTCGAGTCGCTCCTAAGTAGGCGTGGGAAACAGTTCAACCATATAGCCTATGCATGCAAATGCGTCAAATATGTTAATATATTCCAGTGTAACGTTCAACCTAGCGATATATAACAGCAATTTGAACTTTGTAAGCGACGTAAGGAGAGCGGCCGGACAGAGGCGCGCTTCTTGTGCCACTGTGGCTCTGCGGAGCTGCAATCGGAAACAAAAAGGCGTGTGGTTGACACGGGCGGCGAGGGCTGATCGCGGACAATAGCGGCCAGGGGAGAAGTCATTATCACTGCTATTATTATTTCATTATTATTACCAACTCGGAAGAGCTGGAGGGGGGCACAATACCAGGGGGAGTGTCTTGGCAGCAGCCCTCCGCCGCGCTGCGCCAGAAAACTTCCCTTCTATATCAAAAACTGTGGAACTCTTTCCCTCGCGAGTGGAAGGGGAGGGGGGCGGGGACCAAGTTCCGGCGACACAAAGGGCTCGCCGTCAACAACGGCCAACTCCGGCAACTTTGCGCAGGCAGGCCTCTGCGCTAGCCTGTGGGAGGAAGGGGGGGGGGTGTGATAGGATGGGAGGCGATACAGGGAGGTGGCGCTACATCGCAGACTGGAAGCTATTGTAAGCCACAGCCTACCGGCTGGACCAACTTTCTCCTCTTACATTCATGCTAACAACGTGCACGAGGTAAAACCCGCGCTGTTCTTACTTTATACCGAACAATCATGTATGTGAGGTTCGCATTTTGTAAACTCACTTTTAAAATTATATTTTTTTAGCCTGCTCTGTCTAAACGTGTCCGCCCAAGAGATTCCCTTGCCAGTTCCGTAATTTCTGAGAAGTGCGTAATAATGTGTGTTCGCCACCAGCGCCCCTACGACACGGAGAGACCATAGGAGTTATTTGCGGGGCGGGGTGGGTTTCTTTCATTTTGATAGCCGTATGCTCAGGTCGCCGAGAAGTGTGCTGAGCTTCGACTAGTGAAGTTTTCAACGCGCTTTAGTGATAACACTTAGGAATAGCATACAAACAACCTAATCTTATTTCTCACGTCCGAAAATGGCGAAAATAAGTATTTTTTTATCCCTTGCTAGGTTTGAAATTATTTGTTCGGAATCGTGAGTAGGCCCATATGCCAGAGCTGGAGCGTGTAATCGCTGTGAGAATTATTTTCCTAATTTAATATCACACAGTTGTGCACATAAACACCGATGATACATTTTATAGTGCACATTTTAAATAAGAATAAGTTGAATTTCAATTCACATAATGAATTTCATGGTTTTTCACTGGCGTATCTGTTATCTTGTCAATATTACCAGAAACAACAGCCTATGATAACAGATTGAATTAGTTCAATTAGTTCAGTTCATAATTTTTAAAAAGTAATTTTTTTACTGAGTTCGTAATTTTAAAATCACAGTTTGTGTACTCAAAATATTAACAGTTACACATTATCTTACCCTAAATGTAATAGCAGTCCACATTTTCAAAGCAAACATGCAAATAAATTTCGTTTGCATTTTATAAAAGTGAATTTTTTTTATGTTACACTACCAACTGGCTCGCAAACCAATAAACGTTTTTATTTGTGAATGCTATTAAGGTAATTAAATTGTTTCGGTCTCATTACGCTTCTTGAATGTAGTAGAAAGCCATTATGCATTAAGAATCTAAATATACGTAAAATTTCTTTCATGTTAATTGTCGAGAGTAATTTTAATTTATATATAGTGTTACGTGGAATTAATGGGTACTCTATGCTCTCCTGTATATTTAGGAAGTGTGTTTATGGTAGATGAGCTAAACTAAGATTTTTATTTAAGGGAATAAGTGCATGGATAACAGAAAAGTTATTACACTGCACATGGTGTTTGGTAGAGTGGCCTGTGCGGAGACCTCGAAGTTATATGCCCTGACAACAACACTGGTAACTGCAAATGCATTCCCGAGGCATTTGTGAGGACTATTTACAAGACCATGCACACTTTTAGATCGCCCGCTTAGGACATGTGTTAATGTGGTATCATAATCAAGTAGAGAATAAAAATAAAAGCTATGCTTAATAACTTGACCTACTGATGTAATGTGTTGGTCAAATAAATAATCTAAATAGAAACCTTTCACTTACAAGAAAACTATGTGGGAAACTATGTGGGGCAAAAATAACAAGAAAACCAGACAAAGTAACTCCATGTTAGGATAATCAGAAAGGAAAGCAAGTTGTCGACGGCATACAGGCGTAGGCTACGCTAAACGTAGTGGTAAGGAAATAATCGTTGAAAGTGGCGTGATGTGTAGCTGGAGTGTTGGGCAGGAAACAGTTGTTGCAGGGGTTGGCTGGACGCTCGCAAGGAGACAATGTGAGCACAACTCTGAAGTGGACTGGCACCAAGGTACATAATAGCTCTATTGTGGCCATGTCCGCCTAGCCTGCCTGGCGATCATCTCGTCCCGGTGTCGAGTTACCAGCAGCCGTCCCCTTGCCACGGGTCAACCCCCTGCCATGCTCCGTGAAGGCTTTATTGCCGGGCGACACCACCCACAAATAACCTCAGTGAGGGGAACACTCACCACTATTGCCATCCTTTCTTAAAAGATTGGCGTGTTGCGATTATCGTACAGCTCTGCTGCAGAGCGCCCCAAATGGTATTGCCAGCGAAGGGTGTACATGTTAAAACCGATCACCTCTGATTGGGAAGCAAAAATTAACGGTTGCCTCGATTTTTTTTTACTATCTTAATAATATTTTTAACTGCTTCGTTTCTCGTGAAATGTCACACGCTATGCTATAAAATGGCCAAGGATATGGATTCGTTACATATTTTTTTATCGTTATTCTCTCAATTCACTGACTAGCTTAGGGCTACGCAACTTTTCTGTTGCAATTTTTGCATTAAACGAAAATCTTCTTTGTAACGAAGCTATTTGTCACTGGTTTATATTTGAACAGAACCATTTCTTTGCAGCTGTATAATTTATGTCGATGCAAAGACAGTGTTTTAGGGTTAAATACCTAGTCCGGTGAATGGCAATGGCGGAGGGAATAAGCGCGATACTCAATGGTCTTCATATAATTGGTAACAGTATATTAAGGTCCTTGCCTACCTTGTAAACAGCCACCGAGTTTAAATACGAAATCAAGCACATGTCTCTAATCCTGCTGAATTTTAATTACTGTCTTCCTAATTCAACGTTTAGGAAAATTAATTTCAAAGTACTTCAATAAGGACTTATTTAATTATTTTACTTTTCTATACGCGTATTGTATTCGAAATATAAACGAGAATTATGAAATAACTAAGCCAATTTAAAATTAACGTAGGTTTATCTCTCGCCATGTTATAAAGAATAAATAACTCCTAGTACCAATTTGGTTCAAGAATACGAAACTAATCGTTGAATAGAATATTTCTCTTGAAATACATTGCCAGTTATTCGTCAGACGCTTAATTATTTACGAAAATAAATAATTTTAGCAAAAGAGAAAATTTGTCAATTAACCACGGACAATTTGCTCTTAAACAACGTGCTCTTGGTAAAATGTCTCAATAAATACATGCTTCCCGGAAACTGTGTGACAAAACTGTGATGTATGATGCAGGTACTTTAAAACTATACCTAAAATGCTCCATGTACGATACGCCCTCACCCACTGACGCCGAGTAATACCTCGTCGGTAAGACTGCCTGCTGCAATACAGAGGTTTAGGACGAATATTTGAACATTAACGGGCATCCAGGTGCCGCTAGTATTGGCTTGTGTATGCGCTGGTGGTCGCTCTTTAGAATATGTATTCTAACGTTCGTACATAATAATTGGTTTCTAACACAGTATTACGCCTATCATTAATTTCACATTTCTCTAGCGACATATTCTATGACGCTTAATATACTTTTTGTATCCCTTCAATTTTGCCAGATATTTTCAAAAATTCTGTCTTGCAATGTTCAAAAAAATTTCAAAATAATACTAACTCAAGACTTTTTGTTATGTATTAACGTTAAATTATATTTTAGAGGTTAAGTATTTAAAATTAAAATAAAATGGCAACGTTTTTATTGAAACAATTTTTCTTGTCAGGTACTAAAACCTTTGCTTGTCAACCTCTCGATATGTGCCAAAGCTGTTAGTAAATCTATGTTATGGAACCTTATGTGAATATTCTAATTGAATGGGTGTTCTTGAAGACGGTGGCCTCGTATGTTAAGATATTGGCAATATATTAAGTGTAACATTTATTTAATTCAAAAATTAAAACATTGTTTGTTGGCACGTTGAATGAATTCGGAATTGATTCAGTGAATCTACTTATTTGCGCTGTATATATATATATATATATATATATATATATTGCGGTTCTATTACGCATGATGTGTGTCATATCACGCGAAACGTCACGTGCAGCAAGCTACTTTGTGCATTACATTTTATTATTTTATTTTACATCGTGTATTATAGTTGCGCAGTAGGTGTCATATATCTTACGTTTTTAAATTACTTTTACTTATCATGTATATTTTCCTCCACCTGAACGCAAGAATAGTCAAGTGTCGACAGGAGAAAAGAGTGCTCTTACAGTAAACGTGTTTGATGCTGCACCCATACAAACTCGTCCACACGATAAGTGTTTAATATTGTGGAGACGTGAAATTTTTCTCCACGCACGCAGGGGAAGAGTTGGCAAAGTGACCACCTAATGGAGTATTTTATATTTTTACTAGCAGTATGGTTGGTAATTCTATAAAATGTCTTATATGGAACTACAGACAGTGAGGTTTACATTACAAATCGTATTTATGTTTCATGGTATTTAATTTATTCCAAAAAAAAAAAAATGAAAAAAATTATGAATTTCTACAAGTGGCCACTTCGCCATGTTAGGTAGGCCAAAGCGGCCACTGGTTGCCACTCCACTGATAAAAAATTACAACATTGCTATTTTACAACACGGAATCGGATTGTGTACAAACATCTACTTATCAGAAACGAAAATACAAACAAGTAGAGTCAATATGTTTGATATAAAACAGCATGATTGCAAGTGGTTACAAACTAATTACCGGGAGAATTAAAACACGTTCGTGGTTCAACTATAGTTACAATGTACAGGATGAGTTAGGACGAAGTGTGTTAATTATGTGTGGCGATAGCCCACAAATAAACCATGTCCAAAATGTGTTTTCAGTTTGTCCCTAAAGTGAAAACTGTGGGAGTAATGTTACCCTGAAAATAGTCTTTCAAACGTCATTGTAATTAAAATTTTAAAACTACTTAATATTAAATACCAACTTTTGCACAGTGTCTTATAAATCACTTTAACTTCAGTCTCAGTAATTTAGTTTGGTAAAGTCATTGGGCCATCGTTGTTCAAGTGGGGTACGACACTTATCATCTGTTCTAACTTCGGAACACTTCACTGTAATTCATGGTCTATTACAGAATATGAAACAGGCGGGGAAGGTTTATGCAAAAGGTCATCTTGTCGAAAATTTCTAGAGTTAGCCGTTTTCAAGAAAATCGTACGTAAAATTAATGTATTTTTGTAACTCCTGAAACATAAGCAGGCATCTCGACTTCATTGCGAGGCGTGCAACCGAATTAATATATTATTGTAATAATACATACATATATATATATATATATATATATATATATATATATATATATATAAATGAAAGCTGACTGATTGACTGACTGACTGACTGACATATCAAACTGCAGCCCAAACCACTGGACCTAGAATCGTGAAATTTTTTGTGGTGGTTCCCTTCAGGTCGTAGGCGAGCACTAAGAAAGGATTTTTCGAAATTCGACCTCTAAGGGGGTGAAAAGTGGTGAAATGTGTTTCCGAAGAAACGTCGATAGGGCTCGAACCCGACGGCCAATCATGGTGATTTTTACTTTAATATGACACTCGTAAAAATGCATATTTGCCAATTTAAAGATTTTTCGAAGTTCAACTTTTAAGGGGTTGAAAAGACCTTAAATGTGTTTCCAATCAACTATCGATATCTATCGAACCCTTCGGGATAGAGATTTGATATTCACTTCAAAATATTGCTTAC
>PNEQ01035891.1:5749-45416 GCA_003012365.1 Medauroidea extradentata | reverse complement strand
ATGTCATAAATATTCTAGAAAATAAAAATGCATGTCCCCATTAATTTCCTCAAACATCATAAACACTTGAAATTAATTCCTAACTGAACTTAATAAAATCCACAATAATCCACAATGTGGCTTATGAATCCACACATTTCTACCACATTCAGCCACAATGTGGATTTTATCGTCGCGGTATTTTTGACCTACTTTTTTTTGGGTTGGCGGGAAAATGTGAAGGGAAATTCGGGAAATTTTTGAGAAATTTTGTCGTTTTTGGTCCTTTTTTGTAGCAAAAATGGGAAATTTGGAGGAGAAAAGGGAAATTTTGAGGGAAAAAAGGGAAATTTGATGACTGTCCTGACGTAATCCAAGATGGCGGCCGGGGAATCTGGCGTCTACCACCCCCACCCCTGCTCCAGAGTCCCCCAAATCATACTACTATAATTTATAGTTTTTTTGTAGTTTCGTACAATTATATCGTAATAATTACTTTTCGATGTTTCGTACGAAAGTTTCAACATTGTTAAAGGACTCGTGGTGAAATATTCACACGAATATCCGCTTTTTTACCGACCTCATCGGACTCGCAAAGAATATGTAGGAATACAGAATTGAAATAGCCGGTAGGCCAGGGAACTCAGTTACACACGCCAGCAAAATGGCTTCCCTGGCCAGCAACATGGCGGAAACGCTTACCGCCGATCAAAAACCTGTCGTAACATGCAGGAGCCAAACATACACGGGGCTGGTATCAACAGCTTCGGGCAGCCAATAAGAGGCGAAATTGACCCGTATCAAACGAGCCGCCACGTCATTTCATAGTAATATGTAGACTGTGATATTAGCGAAAGAAGCAAAATTCGTCCATGAATACGCAAAGTGTCCCGAGAGTTGTTTACGAGAGTGCGGACTCTTATCCATCTCTTATTCGCGAATGGTTTGCAGGCTTGTTACGAGAATGTTTACATATATCAGCCTCTAAGAAACTGTTACTGTTATCGAGTTAGTGTGCGATAAGCAGGGCCATCATAAACTTTTCGCGAAAATAATTTGCCCCAGTTTGTTTCAGTGCCTTTTGTGAACATCTACAGTTCCGATTCATAGTCGGTGACTGGATGTTATAACTGTCACGTGTCTTGTGGTTCCACCTGCAATTAACACACGTGTGGTGTTGCAGTAACCTTACTGTGGTTGGTGCAGCCAAATGAGAGACACCACTTCACACACACGCTGCCAATAACCATGAAGCACACCTGCACATGTGCACGTTAGGTACTTAAACAAACTGGGGCAAAATTGTTTACTCGAAATGTTCATGGCCCAAGCTATAAGGCATAGACCCGCGGTGTGTGACTGGCGACGTGCTACCTTGTGTCGCCTGTCTCTGCGACGCGCCTCTGTACGTAGGCCTTGAACTTGCGAGACGACATCCGAGGTCAAGGTGGGCATTCCTTCTTGGAACTAACTATATATCCGGCGTATGGGGCCCAGCAGCTAGGAGGCAGTAAGGACGACACTGGTTGCTGTTTACAACGCGACTTTATACATTGCGAACGTGTCATGTAAGTGGCAACCGTGGAACTAGGGACGGTGATTTATCTTGGGAAATGTTTACTATACGCGGTTCGGGATAAAGTGAGCACTCAAAAAAGCCCTGCTTAAGTTCTTTTTTCAGTCAGTTCGTATCATTCCGCGCGTAACGGTTAACGCTGGGAAATGTCTAACCTCTCTGGACACACTACTTGATGTTTGCGCGTGCAAGATAGATTGTGCTGGCTGTAGAAATCTATACAGTTTGGTAAAAAAATTGTTATTAATTATATAAAATACAATTATGTCGATTTCAGTTGCTTTTGTTTCAGTATTGTTGTATTTATATAGGAAAATACACGGAACTATATTGCGTAATCTCGCTGCCAACCATACAAGTCGAAAGACAACTAGAGTCCATGGTGAATTACATGCGGTAACGGGTAGTGATATTTTTCAACGGTTAAATTTTTAGTGCTCACTTTATCCCGAACAACCTATAGTTTGCTAGCCTTCAGTTATGGTTGAACTTTAGCAAACAATCTAATTTACTATGGACGAGTTTGATAACGGAAAATCTATTTCGGTATTTGCGTTGAAGCTAGTAAAGGACTTAAAATAGAGATGGTAAACAAATGAAAGCTTTTAGCTGAAAAAAATCGTTTGGGTTTTGGTTATTAACTGAGTGTCTTCAGTATAATGTGTTCTGGTCCGACTAGATCAGAACTAGGATTTGTGTAGTTGGGGTGGGGGTTCAAACGTTTATATTTTGCTGAAGGAATATCGATCTTTAGTGTGCAATTTATCGCTTAGTGGCTGTGTGTTCGTGTGAGGGCGACGCTGACCGGCTCATCGGGCACGGTATTGTAAGACAATGAAACGGTGTGCAGTAGTATCTTAGACCACGCCTGACTAACACTTTCGTTGGTGACCCTATCTTTTTATTGGTGGAAAGTTTTAAGCGAAGGCCAGTACACTTTTCTATCGTCGATACACAAGAATCCCTTCAGTAGGTGTTCAGATATAGATTGAAAAAGCTGTTCTTAGCCATTTTCAGTAACTCCGAAATTATCTTTCTCATTAACGTGACGTTTTGTAACTACCATATTTCATCTTTGAATATTTCGCTGGTACGAATATTTTACTCTTTATTCGGGCTTAGATTAAGGGATTGTAACTCCTTACCCACATTCCCACTCTCCTGGCTTCTCTCCACGATCTGACGTTCTATCTCTATGTACGAATATGTTTGGCCAACGAGTACTGTAACGTGCCACACATTTTAAAGAGAATGATTTATACATCGTGGGGAAAGTTGATTCCTGGGTTCGAGTTTATTATTACTAGGGACAGGAAAATTTCGCAAACTCAATGACCTTCCTGTCAGAATCAACTAACCTATGTATACTGAAGTCTCGACCATTTGTCCACTAGCTGCTACTCAGTGGAACAGCAGACAATGAACGAATATACGGGGATTGAGTATGCATAGTAAAATGGATTCTAGCTTGCGGGTCATTGAATTCGCGAAATTTTCCTGTCACTAATTATTGCGTATCTGACGTTTTTTTATTCCTTCTTAGCATTTTTATGTTATTATTTGAAACAACCAATGCAAATTATGTTGCGACAAAACTGATAATTTGCTGTTCGTCTGCAAATAGTTTAACCATGTCAAACATTCGTTGTCCCGTCATATTGGACACTACACACTAAATGATTTTTAAGGCTATTTTGGCACCAAATATTTTCGCGGCTTTTTACTAGAGACGTACAAAAATCCGCTAATATTGCTCACCAGTCTGTATGTTATGTTTTATACGTATTTGGCTGCTTTAAGGCTCGGTTTCAGTTGCCATATTGAATTTTATTATTTTTCGCTTTTTTTAATTTCCAAGAAGGAAAGTGTTAAATATACGATTATTAGAGACATGCAAAATTCGCGTTATCATTTGGTAGAAGACTAAACTTCACCTTCCTATACATAATTGAGTATAATCTGCGATTTAGTTGGACATGTACTTTTATGTGTTGTCATTTACGTGTTTGACGTGTTTACAGAGATTGGTGTAAGCATTCTCCGTGGCAAGGCGTGGCAATATCAGCCAGCGGGAGATATCGAACGAGCCTATAGTCACTTGGAGTCTAGTCAGCTGCCAGAAAATAACGCGAATTTTGCATGTCTCTAACAATTATACATCAAATTCTATTTACATTTCGCTACGGTACAGACCTTGAGATTTAGCTATTAACATACAAATTACGCCGCAATGTGTAAGTGGCACATTTTTTTATATTCATAATTTGCCCGACAAATTGCGACCAAACTATACGTTACTAACTCTATTGCTATGCTTGTATTGTAGCTCAAGGTAAATAGAATTTGCGGTATAGTCGCCGATTTAATATTTTTCTTCTCAGAATTCCAAAAAACCGAAATAGAAATAACATTCAATATGGCGACTGAAACAGAGCCTTAAAGCAGGTCTCAGGCGTAGTCTTGTTTCAATGCGAAAACGTCGGTTCTAAAATAATGTTCTCGATGTGCTTGCAGTCTTATATATACCAGTCCAACCTACTGTGGTTCAGTTTCGTTTGTAAATATTTTAAAAATAGTCCGGTATTTCTGTGACGCACCTCGGTTCTTAAAATTAAACCATGTGCAATGAATTTCAAATCGCGTTCATTGCCTGAGCTTTTGGCGTAAATTTATCCCCGAAAAAGATTGTTGAATTTGACAGAATGTTTGCAGTCAGTATAGAAAATAGAAAGAAAATCAATCCTAGATAATGATGTTCATCAGCTTTGTACGCAAATATGTGGTCGTTGTTAGAGACCTTGAAAAATTCACGGGTTGACTAAGCTTGAAGCAGACGTCAGCTACTCATTGACTGCTCGCTGACACAGTGAATACGTGATTGGTCCTGCATTTATTCACTTCTTTATTATTGGATAAGCGCTCTTCAGGAGGTATCAAATACGTCGATGGCAAACTAGGAAGTGACACGACTTTACGTTTGTTAGGATTCTAGCTTGCGTCTTAATTAAAACGCGAATTTTAAAGTTCTCATGTCATCGGGACGCTTTACATAATTATTATATCTTCTTTACATTAGAATTATATATTCTTTACATTTTTATTATTATATCTTTAGCTGGGGTTAGATGTTTACAATTCCGGCTCCTGTAACATTTCGCTAAGAATAAGTGTATCGGCTTGGTAAAATAACGTTCACTATGGTGACCATGTATATTGTCAGGGACTGCATCACTATTTTTGGAATGTTTTTTATAAAATTTTTAATATCCAATGATTTTTTTTTCAGTTCCCTAAGCTTGCAGCCGCCGAGTTTTTAATGGGGAGATACATTGTAAAATGATTTATTTTTTCTCAGTATTTTTAAACTCTCAAAAATATTTTACGTGATATTTCTGGAAGAATATTTTCATATCAGAAACGTTCACGATTTAATATTTTTAATATTCTACAATAACATTCCATATTATATTTCACAAAAAATATTAAATATACAGCCTCACCCTGCGTAGAACACTATTGATTTAAAAATGTATCGTTAAAAATCGGCCGTATTTGACATTATATGTATTTTCTACGTTGGTTCCCGTTTAACTACAAACATTGTAGGTGGCACGTTGGAACACGAAGTGAATTTTCGAATTCCAAGGAAGCTGAGGATGTGTACTTTAGATCTGTGTATCACTTCAGGATTTAAGTAGCTTCTTTATGTTAAAAGTCTTTCTTTCAGCCACTGAGACATTACAGAGTCGTTAAAAACATAAATAACCATTTTCCACTTTCGTGTAAGACAGCAAAACGTAGATAAAAGGGAACAAAAGAGTAATTATGGGAGTTAAAAAACTGCTGGAAAAGTGGAAGTTATCTTGCTTAATGATCACTACAGGGAGGTATTTCTTTGTCAGTTCCCAACTCCGTAAAACAAAAGATGCGCCTCGTTGGAGGTCGTTTATCGTCGTAAATTATATTTTATCTGCTGTTGAAAAACCCGTCCCACAAGGATTTTAATTTACTTTGTCTGAGCTGTTGTACAAAACCGCAAATGTATACTACTTGTTCCTAAGTAACAGCGAAAAACGAGTATGAAATATCCACATAACCTTAAGCTGTTTGTTCTATACCCATTGGGGCAAGTAGTTTCATCCCGTGATGTTTATTTTGTAATTAGGGTGACATAGCGTAGTATTTCGCAATCAATGAAAAATCGTTCAAGAGAAGTATGTTATGTAAGAAAACATTTTTTTCACACACATACGTGCTAATTTTTGTTAAAATATCAAGCAGATATTTTCCTGTCGAAATACTGAAATAATTTACAATGTAGGACTAAATACAACAAAGAAATGTGCATAATTTGCTCACGACAGTAAAACACTTCAGTAAAGTACCAACCAAGCAATTACAAAAAATGTTGGTGTATTGAGAGGCACAATTATGATCTTCACTTCTTTCAACAATCTGAGTTGATCATGGAAGGGCAAGAGAAACTGCTATCTTTATCGGAGCAGTATGGCCGAAAATTCGTTCGGGTAAAGTGAAGCGTGGGGGGGGGGGAAGGTTTGTGAGAGTTTTCAGTGCCTCTTGCCTTTCGTGCACGTAATTGTAGGTTTCTCGCTCTGAAACAACGTCATGGATTGCCCTATCTAGGGCTTGTTCTTTACCCTACGTGTCGTGGTGCGCTATTTTGGAAGCCATGCGACGATAAATAGTCTGCTTCAAAGTTCACTTCCGAGAATTTCTACTACACTCGTTTATATGAGTTTGAAGTTTTATTTTGAATCTTCTAGCCAGACTGTGAGAGTAATTACTTATATGGTATATACTAAAGGTGTATTAAGTAACTATGGTAAAATCGCTTTTCATACTTCCATGGTAGTGCTCCTAAATTTATTTGGAAACAGAATAATGCATGCTAAATTCAACAGAACTTTTTTTTGGTAATGATTAGTTAAAGATAACGTTTATTTAATTAAATTACTTTAAGACAGTAGCCGTCAAAAATATGTTAACGTGGCATTTAAATTTGTCAGGACCTTTCTTCACAAGTTTTCCTTTGATCAATTTTCCCAATCTTGCGTGTCTGCGTTAAGTCCATTTGGATAACCGCAATGTGAAGTGGTGAAAAAAAATTAATTTTCGTTTTCGCAATTAATAATATTAAAAATGGCAAAACATTTCTGCAAGGCCTAATTAAATTTGTTTATTGAGTGCCTTTTGAATTTTTTTTTTCTGTTAGACTTCGGTTAGACTATCTTCTTGGTGCAAGTGTTTACTATGGGTATATTCCTAAACTTGTAAAATTGTAATCGTGCTATGCGACCATACAAAATCTGTAAAACGTAAATTTTATACCACGAAATTTTCGTAAAAGTTAATTTAATGCCTAGAAGCTGAGCAATGCACAATACAATAGTAAAATAACGAGTTTGTCGCTGTAGAACAGAATTAAAACTATGCTAGGTAAATTTTTTACATTAGTTCCAAAAGCTCAAATCTTCTTTAATGGACTACTTTTAAAAACTTCAAGACTAAAAACAGCCATAAGATGTACAAATCAGTGTAGACATTTCGCAAAATAATGCACAGTCTTACCGCAAAAAAATATTTTGCTTGATTTTGGGTTATTTTCGTACCAGAGTTGATAATAATCTGGGTAAAAAAATCTTAAAAATTATGAGGTTTATTGCTACCAAAAAAAATTCAGTACATATTAAGATGTATTTTTGACAAAGCAGTGTAGTAGGCATTCATGGACGTGAATATTATGTTGCGTTAAAAATATGTTTTCAGTAGCACTGTAACTGCCGCGGGCTTGGTCTTAAACTCATCTTCTCGTCCATATGCACTGTCTTCATGACTCGTATGTAGTGCAATCTTATCGAGCAATAATCGCTAGTACGTCACTATCGCTGTCTCTGGCGCACACTAGATTGTGCACCAGTTGCCATTGTCCAGTGATATATGTGTTTACTGTCGAATTCCGCAGTCGTAGGCCCGGTAGTTCGTCCCGGCGCCTGTTCCTCTGGCGTCTATTTACTTGTGCGGTCGTTCTTTTGTTCTACGTTTTTGAAATTTACTCGACACTGCCCGTTGTCTCAGAGCTACGCTGCAGGTTCAACCGCGGCACATACTGGTCGGAAAATTCACTCTTGAGTTCGGAAGGTAAGACCTAATTAGTCACGGTCAATATGCATGGATTTTAAAGCTTCTCTTCGGTGGGGAAGGATATCGTACAAATTTTTCTATTGTTGTGATAAAATATTTCACTAACTTTGTGGCAATAAAAGAAGCTTTTTTTATTGACAATAAACAAAATAATTCTCTTTTAGTAGCCTTCCATAAGCGTTTTCGAATGTAACCTGCTGGTGTTAGGTATATTTCCTCAGATACGTAACTAGTTTCCCTCACTAGCAACTTTTGGCTGGACCTACGTTGGCTCAACATTGTAATGTCGCGTGAAGCAACGTAGGTCCAACATTGATTTTTGGTTGGATTCTCACTAATTTTCTACATTGGTTCAACGTCGTTGGATTGTTGTAATTGTATGTGTAATATACGTAATGCCAATCATTTACCGACATTGGGCCAACGTTTCTCTACAAAATACACACAAAATTGACTGTACAAAAGTTACATTAGACATGATATTCATAATAATTTTATTTTCAGAGTTATTGTGGGTTACACAAATTATTAAAATCAATAAAAGAAAATCGGAGTAGATTCGAGCTGCAGTCAGAGATTATGCCGGAATCCTTGACACTAGAAGTTCATCGCCTTACCTAATGCTCTACGATGTCACACGTTGATTAATGGTGTACAAAAGACAAAAATAAGTATTTCATGAAAATTTTAGAATGGTTCAACTTAAAATATCACAGAAAAATGTGTCTTGTGATAATGATATGTTTACAAACAATGTCAATGTTCAGCCAACCTACATACCAAATATTTTCATTGGCTTGCCTACTGTGGGTTACGCAACGTTAACCCAACGTAAAGTTGCATACATATTGCCAACGGTGTGTTTACCAACTTGTACCTAACAATTGACCAGAAATTACAATTTACAAAAATACTGGCTTTTATATTGTCTTGCATTTTCTAATCTAATTGAGTTGTTTTTAGAAAGAAGCACAATTTGTGTCACTGTGGGAATCTGTCTACAAACTTTTGCCAACGTCAGCCAACTTCCAAACAAAAGACTTTCCGTGGTTGGCATAATGTGGGTTGTGCAACGTAGAACCAAATTTATTGAAAACAACTTTTACATAACAGTTTTATTTTCAACAGTTTACCAACATGTAACCAATATATACCGTTTATAGAATACAGAATTTGTAAATATACACCATCAGTATCAATTTTTTTAATACAAGGAGCATTTCTGTTGTTTTTGATGTAGTGTTTGGAATTTTTGATAAATATATGTGTTGTTTGAGCAATGTTGGTTCGATGTAAAATTACATATCTAACACCAACAGTATGATTACCAAATTGTTACCAACATTCAGCCAACCTACATACAAAAGATTTTTTGTGGTTGGCATAATGCGGGTTATGCAACGTTAGACCAACATAGTGGGAACAACCAATCATCCAATAGTTGTATTTCTAACATTGTTCCAACGTATAACCAACAGAACAAAAATTACATAGCATAATTTTTTTTAAACTAAGTACCTGGTTATGTTATAAACTTGAATGATTGGTTATGTAGTATTTTAATAACGTGATTTTGAACTCTTTATTATGTACAGGGGCGTCATTTCATGTTTTTTCGGGAGGGGGGTGTCAAAATATGTTTTTCGGCGTCAGTGACCTTGTTGCATCTTTTTTATTAATTAAGCATGTATAATTTAGAAACTTTAATCATAAATCTTCAGTTTTATGTGCTTCAGTTAGCATTATTTAAATAACAAAATACAAAAAATTAATTTTATATACTTAAAATTCTAAATCTAGGGGGAACATTTGCCCCCCCCCCCTGTCCCCCTAAATAACGCCACTATTTGAGTAAAATGTTGGTTTTGCAACGTTGGCCCAACGTATTTATACACACTAAACCCCAACAACGTTCAACCCACAAAATTTAAATAACAATATTTTCGTATTCAAATATGTTCAGACTTTTTCTACTTTTATATAACTATTTTCAGAATGTTGCTAATTCATTGCAATTATAATACATTTACGAACATTTTTGCTGGCATACTACATTGCCCCAACGTTGTATTTACGTGTGTTTTCCAACACGACGTAATGCCAACGGTTCCAACAAATTTTCAACGTTGGCCCAACGTCGGTTGCTACTGGGGTCCTTGATCACCAGGTTACATATAAATGCCCGAAATAAATTTAGGGTTATAAATAACGGAAATTAAAAAACGCTGACATATTTGATATATGCTTTCAATATTTTACCAAATCCAACAGTAGCAGCCAATTTTTTCCCCCCATGGTTAACCTTGAGTTGACCAAGAAGCTGCTCGTGAATTATTGGAAGCTTGAAAACTTTACTCGAGTAAACTGTTTGAACGCCTCAGGTTGAAATTTTACCCTTCCTGTGTCAACCTCAAACTTATGAAAACGCGTTACGCTAGAGTTCACCGTCTATTTGATAACCGAGACTGTGCCGTTACCTCAGTATCTCATGTCACAGAAGCTACTTTATTTTGAAAATAAATTGAAATATTTGCCGTCATTTTTTTCTATGTTTTTATGGTATAGTGACGTATTATGGACGGAACGTCAAACAACATTTGATAGATTTGCCAACATAACGCTGGTATTTATAGGAATATTTAAATCTGAACTAATATTAATTACTTTGTGATTTTTTATAACTCTACTTAGTGATTCTGATTGAAAATAGTTCGCGTAATTAAGTACTATGCGCTATAACTCGCAGTTGTGTTTGCTTTCGAATCTCTGGCCACAGTCTATCTTGGAAAATATTATTTGCTCCCGGCTAGATTTAATGTGATTCGCTCCTTTACGTTATTTTAAACATCGCGAACGTCGAGAAAACAACACGAATGTTTTCAAATCTAGCCTGCTATGAAATAGATTGATTAAACGATGTGTTTCTAACGTTCGCTATTGCATCATTATTTATTCCCATAAAACAAGAAACGATACAAGAAAGCAATTTAAAAAACTGTCAAAGAGTTTGGCAGAAGTCAACACGTACATATATAAAATTAATAAAAATTGAACAATCACGTAAAGAGTTGTGTCAAATCATAAAATCACATTTGAATCAATGTTACACAACAAATAAAAGATAAAAACTGACACCAGAAAATTGACTCGTGCCTCAACACTACGCAACCTATCGGAGCAACGAACGTTAGGTTTTTTTAAAAATATATATATGGGTTATAGAACGTGGCCTTTAATGCTTTTTCCGAAGCTTTACTTTCCTTTTTCTCGACAAACTGCTGCGCATCGCAGATATTTATGCACCGAAACGAAGCACGGGAATTCTGTAGAGATGTGCAAATTTCACGTTATTATTTGGCGACAGGCTAGAATTAACTCACCCATATTCACTCGAACACACTCCATTATGTTATTGGTTCCGCCCCTTCGTATCTTCGTGTGCCCGCATTACAGGATAGTGGGAATTATAGTTGACCTTATATTATTGGTAGAGATGATGGTTTATCGCGGGAAAAATTGATATTTGCTGGGTTTCAACGCACGTTCAAATTAACAATAGATAGTGGCTTTCGCTTGTACTTGTAGCTGTTGCCTTATTTGGCTGAGCCAATAAGAATCCCGCGGTTGTAATATTTGACGCCTACTATTGGTCTGCAGTCGTTGTGTCAAACGTATATCACCCAATCAAGCATGTTGCAAGAAACTACAATGTTTTCAAGGGTGTGTTGGTACGAAATATTTTTGCGGTATACCATCATCATTGGTTTAACAACGCCTTCAGGCGTGCCACACAAACTGTCGGGCAACAGAAGTCAGATTAGTACACAGCAACTTGGAGCCAAGTTTGATAATAACGTGATATTTACAGGCCCTTACGCACTGGTTACAATACAGCAGATATAACTGAATATATTGTTATAGACACAATATAAACTGTACACAGTAAAAGTTTTCTTCTTTACAGTAAAAATCATCTAAAGTAATTTGCTATATAGCCTACTCATAAACAATTTTTTCAGTCACTTACTACCAAAAGTGCCACAAATCTTTAAAGCATTTAAATAATGTTAAAGCCTATAATATCGTATGGAAGTAACGTTTATTCTTAGTGTATTTTATGTAAAACAAACTGAGATTCGTCTTTTGTAGCAATTCTAAATTTCTTTTGTTCTTTTATAAATCATTATGAACACAGTTGGTTCCCAAAAAAAAATATTATTGGTATCAAAACAGTTACAAGCGTTTTCGGAAATATGATGAAATTGTTTGCAAATCCACATAAAATATTGGTTTATTTGTATACTACACAGTATATTATTACCCTTAGTATAGTTATTTGTTGCGTTCGAAATGTTATTTTGGAACAAGTTTACTAAAAAATTGTTCGTAAGCATAGAAACGTTTTTAAAAGTCTACCACAACGACCAACTTTTTATGTATTATTGTGTACGTTACAACGTTGACTGCTGTACCTTTATAAGCAAAACAAATTAGCCTATCTCTACGACCATTATGTTCTCAATCAAGTTGGTTCTCATGATACAGATAAGTTAATTATGTGACTTGGCCATTAAGGCATTATTCCCGTATGTTCAAGAGATGCAATGCTTGAATCAAAATCAGTCGGAGGTTTCTGCTCGTATGTTTATTGAAAATAATCTGTACAGGAATATTTGTCAATATGTTAATTTAAACTATGTTTGTGATAACAGCACCAAATTTCATTTCAAGAAACAGAATTTTCTGAATTCTATTACACATAATAGTAGCTGCAGTAATCAACAGAGTGCTTCTGTAGAAAATATTTACTGGCAGACTCATGTAAAAAAAACCCTGTCTGTGTTACTATCTACATATTGTGATATTCAAATGTTAATTTACACGGAAAAAAATTTTGTAGCAGCTACAAAATATTTAGTTAGTTTTGACCATGCCAAATATTTTATGGGCTGTTGTTGTCACAACGAAAACATTGTTGTTACAAAAATAATATTGTGTTTAACAAAATATAATTTTGCAGGAACCGGTTTTGTTTCAATGTATAAATAATCCATTCAATGCTGTTCCAGACACTGGAATTAATTCTGACAGTCAATTTCTTTCAGAATATGCTTTGTATGAAACTTAGTATTTAATATACAATTCTAGCTTTCAAGTTACCTAATATTGCTGTGAACTCAGTATGTAATATCAGAGGTTAACTGTGTTGTACTAACATTCAGAATTGCAAGAATTGTTGTTATTTATATTAACGTAAGCTTTTCTTTCTTTACAGCTCCACTTGTCACTTGCACAGCTGCAGAATGAGTGGCGGAACTTGAAGAAGGCGAACGTGTATCAGTGGTGAGTGAATTGTTAAAATTGTTAATTAAGTGTCAGCTTGTCTGTAAGATAGAATAACTGCATTATCTTCACATTCCGATTTTCGTCCGGGTTGCGATGAAGACATGAAGTGTCCACAATCTTATGGTATAGCAATTAATAGTGGTTTAAATAATTCATTACATAAAAAAGCATTGACGCTAGCCACAACACCGCCTTGCTTCAACCCAAGCCTACATCCATAATACAACTGAGCAATTTTGCTAATTAACAGAGATCATATACGATAATTCGCCCAGACGTGGCTGGAACACAGTTTCTCCATTTTGTAATTGACGTCACGTAGGCAATTCGTCAAGTTGCAGAGCCTCAGTAATCCATTCAGTCTGAGCAGACTGCCTATCACATGCCGCTTGCTGCAGAACTAGAGGCAGATTTATGACTTCAGCAGCTCACAGCAGGAAATAAGCGTTCAGCAACAACGATTCCTTTTGTGTGTTAGGGTTGTTTGTTCGTGAAAACATAACGGTCCTGCAGATATTCATACATTTGCTGTAATTCATCTTACAACAACGTGTTGCCCATTAGCCGTGTGGTAAGAACATTTATAGGACTACTATACTTGGGCATTGCATATATATAACAAATGCGTTACATTGCACAAATATAGTTATTCTATAAATATTCTTACCGCACGGCTAATGTGTGTGTTGTTGACTGTAAAAATTAAATAATAAATAATAAAAGTGATAGAATAGTGCTGCAGAAAAACTAAAATATGATACATTTTGAAAATAAAAAAAAACATAATTTTACTGTTTCATGTTGATTGTTACAGATATTATTGTTGTTATTATTGTTATTATGGCTTGGTTTGTGGTGAAGATATATACGTATATACATGTATCCAAATTTTGTAACATTATTTATGTCGAGACATAAAATAGTTATACGTCACTGCATTAATTATGATGGTTGACTGATTTGTCTATTTGCCATATTTCACAGACTGCCCTAGAGTATAGTTCGATTAGTTTACCTTGTTCGAGCCATACTTTTCCTGCTTGTTTTCGCGTGACCATTAAAACGTGTTTTAATTAGTTTCAGAAACTGATGCGAAAATTAATGAAACTGCGCTTTTATTTTGCCGTAAACTCACTAGTTAAATGTTTTCGTTTTAGAAGTTAAAACTTTTGAAATATATTAATATCATATGGATGCTTCTACTGTTTTCTATGAACTTCAAAAGTTTTTTTAACAATTATTAAACAATTTTGTTACATACATATATTAATTTATATGTTTTCACCGCACACTGTTAATTTAGCCAGCAATTTTTGTCGTATATAGATTACGCTTTCTTTTTTATTAAACTGGTTATTTTTAATATGTTTAATATTATTCTTAAATTTTCCTGTGAATGTAAACTTTATGAATACCGAATACGCTCATAGGACGCTTTATTAGTTAAAAGAATTATTTTATAAGCATAGGTGAATTGTTTTTTAATTCTTTTCAAGGAATTAATAGAACCGTTGGATACATTTTTTTTAGCATATAATTTCTACTCAAAGTGTTCAAAACACTAGAATTGTTTGTATATGTATTTTGTTTGTCATTTATACAATTATATCGATTTAAACTTGTGTTTTAGTACATTGTAGAGTAGTTGGTGAAGTTGTGAGATTTAGAGGGGTGGAATTCAATCAGAAACGTTGTTTACAATCATTTAAATTACACCATGGACTGCAGTGCGTGTAATACGTACTACTGTTAAATTTTTGTATTCCACAAATGCGTAATTTTGGCAACACTCATATAACTCAAAATAATCCGTCTTATTTCTGCGTTAAAGTGATTACTTCGCCATAACACATTATGTACTAAAAACAAGTTCAAACATTTAAAGTAGGAGATGAAAATGAAATCTTCGAAAAATTAAATATATTTTAAAAACATGTCACCATATTTTTATTTTTGTATTTGTACCAAATATTTTTCTTGTTTTAGGCACAAAATGTGACTAAATTTTGCTCTTATAAAATTTTTTTATCTCGCATAGTTTTTGCGTAATGGCTTGTTAAAACCAACATCTACATGTTTCCGTTTTAAGGACGACATTAAAACCAACTCACTTACTAAAGTTAAAAAAATTCACAGTGAATAACGATGTTGTCGCTACAAGTTCAACTATGTTAAACCACAAAATTAAATATTTTTGTATTAAATAAATATATATTTATTTATTTTAAATTTTTATTTTAAATTTCAGTGTTTATTTTAGTTCAAAAATGTTTTTATTCTTTGTTTTTACGTACGTGACATTGCAGCCTGTGACGTCTTTATCCACTGTGCATTTTTTCAGTTTGATATATCAGTTTTAGTGTAATTGTTAAAAACGAAAACATGCAAATTTCGACTTTAAGAAGCCATCACGCGAAAACTATGAGAGATAAAAATATTTCATAACAGCAACATTTAATCAGTTTTTGTGTCTAAAATAAAAAAAAAAAATATCTCGTACAAATAAAAAATAAAACATGGTGATGAAAATTGCTGTAAACCGCGCCCTAAGTTTTGTTACTCATTGAAAATCTACCAAACTATCGATAAAAGTTTAAAAATCACTTGGAGGAAAGTAAATAATTAATTTTGTTTGTTTGCGAGTAAATGTGTATCGAAAGCCTTTCCATGCAATTACGTTTATTATTTATGTATATTTTTTATTTATTTTAGTTTGGTTTGGGTTTCGGTGATGGAGATTTTTCATCGGTAGAGAAGTTTTTTGTACGTAGTCAGTTCAGTCTGAGAGTTGAATCGGACAGTTGGTAGTTCTCTGTGGGAAGTGTGCAGGCGAGAGAGTGGCGGAAGCGAAGCGTCGCCGTGAGAACAGGACGTCGACGGCACGACTGCGGTCGGGCTGCTAGCTAACTTGTCGGCTTGCCAGCATCCGGCGAGCCCCGGGTCTTGAACTTGACTCGAGACGTCGCCCGGCATCTCTCTGTCTCTCTCTCTCTCCCGCCTGGTTACGCAACCCGCACTGCCGTCCCACTATCGACACCTCGCAGGCACCATCGACTCCTCTAAGCCTCGCCGCAGTGCATGCACCCTTCTACTTAGGGGGAGCGTTAGACAATTTTATTGTATTTTCAGTTTTTAAGCCATAACATTTATTCAAATTGTATTATAAAATTTTCTTATAATACAAAGCATAGGATATGTTCTTGATAAACTGTTGACATAAATAATAATATAATATTTCATTAATTTGTCATGAAGAATCATTGCTAGAGAATTCTTGAAAGTTAAGGTTCTTATCTAGGCTACTTGGGTGTGTGTGAGGCACAAAACCGATGGAGCGTTAAGAGTGCCGTCGGTCGGCTTATGTAATGCATTATCGCCTCAACACGCCAATCCAGCAACTGGCGTGCAGAGCTTTATTTACTATTATTCATTTTCCTATGGGATTTTCAGCGAAGACCGTAGTATTTTATTTGCGATACTTATGGTTACAATTGCAGAGATTATTTATGTTGTGTTTTTTCGAATTCAGTTGGAATTTTCCTAGATACAGCAGTTTAAAAAAGCTGTTTTTAGACGTTTTGAGAGTTTTGAAAATCGTGTTTCCAATAGGTGATCCTAATTTTTAAACTGATGTAAACATTGTTTGAAATGTGTATTCTTTTCATAGATGTACAAACGTAATGCGAGTTCGGATGAGCCTTCCAAATGTTATTTGTAACTCGCTGCAATGTGTTTCAAGCGCAGGTAATTATGAACCTTAACATATAATTATCTTGCAATGATTTTGCACGACAAACTAATTTAAGGTTCTATTATTATTTTTTGTCAAGCAGTTTATCAAGAATATATTCTGTGCTTTGTCGAAGAGAAAAATTTGATGATAATACCACCTGGATAAATGTTACGGCTAAAAACTGTATATACAATTAAATTGTTGAAAACTTCCCCTTACGGGAGTTCACATGTCAAAAACGCGTAATTTTATATTTGTACGACATAGTGTTAGTTTTATAGACTTTACTTGTGGCTTCATTTTCCACTTGAGAACATTTTTTAGTTCTCACAGTCTTCCCGTATTTGGGTGTCAAGTCCAAATTTGCAAGATAAGGGAATACGAATAATGAAAACCAACTGACTTACTAGAACGAAATAATTTACACTGCAATTTGATATTATGGGTCATGTGCTTAAATGTTTAAAATCACATAACAAAGTTCCTTTGTATCACACCCAGAAGTCAATATAACATAGCATGTTGCACTTTATGATTGGACATCTATTGACACGGTTCAACTGTTTGCCGACGAATAACGAACGGTCGGTAATTTCTAATTGATTCAGTTAAATAGGAACACACGAATACTAAATTGTAACCTAACAAACTGTTAACTTTTCACGTGATAAGTCATTAGAACCTCTGATTTTTGGGGAAAAGCGTTTGGCACCACCCTGTTTCAATGCCTTAGGCGCACATCTGCAGCTCTTATTGTCAGTGATTGTATGTTAACTCTTGACGTCTTGGAGTTCTACTACCCGCAGATCGCACGACCTGCTGTGTCGCGCTGGCCATGTTCTGATTGGCACAGTCAAGTGAGTGACGCCTCTGTACAAAGACAAGCTGACAACAACTTTGAGAGTTGTAGATGAACACGTAAGGCACTGAAACATGTTGGTGCAGAAATCGGTTCCCGGTCCCAACCAGTGGCGTCAGTCTCCCTTCCGAGGACTTACCTTAAAATCCCGAAAATGTCATTTCCTTGCCTACGAGCAGCTACTGTGTGCACAGGGCATGGGCGCACCTTCTGTGCACTAACAGTTCCACAAGAAATCACCAGTCCCGTCGAGGGTGACTGTCGTCAGTCGTACAGGACCCAGCTGGCGTGAGGATCTGTCAGATGCGTACCTTAAGAGTGCGTTATAGATCAATAAACGCTGAAAACATCAATTGATTTCTACGCTTTTTTCGAAGCCAATATGGATAAAATTCTCAATGATAATCCTAGACAATAGTATTTGCGAACTTTATGAGTAAATATTTATCCAGAATACTAATTCGTTACACGTGATCTCTTGCGCCGCAGTTAAATGCACGAGGTTCCGGCGCCAGAGATTGTGCCTCAGAAGTTCGTAACACTGGAAACAATTTTGTTGAAAACGTTGGCTAAAACTATTGTCTAGGATTGCTATTGTTTAATTTCCGCAAATTGGCTTCAAGAAACCTAAAGTTATAGATCAATGCTTTTAGCTTTGAATTATGTACCACGCCCTCTCAAGGGCGTTCTAGTGACATAATGCATAATTTTATTTTTGTACGGCATAGTGTTAGTTTTATTGGCATTACTGGTAACTACATTTTACACTTGTAAACATTTTTCAGCACCTTCCTATAGAGGCATGTCAATTTGCACGGAAACACGCAAATAATAAAAACAAACTGACTTACTAAAATGAAGTAATCAACACGTAATTTAGACACTATGGGCCATATTGTTACGGTGTCGCAATCCCGCGGCGTCGGTGGCGTAGCACTAAAGCGGTCAGTGGGTGCTGGGTAATAAACAACTTACCACAAAGAGGCGGATTGCGACTACAGAGGTGTCTCAGGAATCCGATGACTTGATGAGATAAGTGGGTCTTAACACTTACCCAACACCCTTGCAAACTCATGGATTCAGCAGGGATTGGTCCGCCCCTGGGCATAGCTGGGAGCCAGTCAGAAGGGAGGATTCTGACGGCCTGGTGGGGGTGCGAAGAATGGTATAAACATCAATCTAGCTACCGGGGGAGTTGGAGAAGAGGGTCGGGAGTGAGTCTTCTACTCCGGTGGCGACTGCACCTAGGGACTCTGGTTCGAGTCTGGGTGCGACCCTTTGACTAGAGCTCTAGCTTCAACGGCGGCACGAGCGGTGAGTCTCCTGTTGGTTTAGGGAAAGAAAGCGATCCCTTACCTATCTCCTGTCTCGCCTTACCCTAACCCTTCCACTCGCCTCTATTTCTGTATTACTATTATTCCTTGTATCTTATGTTTCTAATAAACTCTGTTACATTTCATCTCTAGATTCTTTATCTTCCTCTTCCCGGCTAAACCTTGTAACAATATGATAAAAAATTTTTAAAAAATATATATATATTTTTGTCTTTAAAAATAATTTCTGAAGATGTTGGCCACTTTTTTTATTTGCTGCAATAAAATATTACAAAGTGTTTTTTTGTGAATTTACAATTTATTTACCATATGGCCAATGAAAAGTAATGTAAGTGTTAATTATTTCATTCAAGTAGGCCTAAGTCAATTGGGATTTGTTATTTGTATGTTCCCGTAACATGTAATTTTTGACTTGACACGCCACTATAGGAAATCTATGACAGCTAAAAATTCTTCACAAGTGAAAAATGTAGCCTCAAGTAATGTTGACAAAACTAACACTATGTCTTGCAGATATAAAATTGTGCAGTTTTGCTACATGAACGCCCTAAAGAGGGGACGAGGTAAGCCATTCCACGGCGGGCGGGCATATTGCCGTCTACCCACAGCTGTTCTGTACCAAGGAGGTTATGTATGTTCCCAACACGTGGCAGCTACGCAGCCCTACCCACGCTGCACTTGTGACAGCACCGTGCCAAGTGGATGATGCGTCCCCAACACAGATAAATTGCTGCAAGTCGCTCTTAACGAATTTTACCTCATGTCTTCGCGCGTTAATGCAGTTTAACGCCGGCCACCAGAGTTAGTTGAAGACGCGTGCAAGGGTGGTGGTTAATTCGTAGCAAGTCGTATATGTACCAGCCGGACACTGACGGCGGTTAGAATTCTAGCGTTGCTGTTTATCAGAGAGCTAGCAGACTTCGCTATTTATCTGTGCTATAAACGTGTATGTTCACCCGTTGTGTTTATATTTTCACTAACGACTTACCTAGTGTTTTGTTGGAGTATGCGAACTATCACATATAAGCTGATAACTTCCAACTGTTTCTGAGTGATGTATCAAGCGAGCTAAACACCAGCAATGGAAAAACGAACCTAGACCTGGATAGCGTAGTTATGTGAACCAAAACAATGAATTGCAAATAAATGCGCAAAAAACACACATGCCATATAGGATGCAATGAACTTTTAAAAATCCATTAAAACCGACTTAATAAACAATATTATTGTAGACGGTCAGTAAATTGTAAGAACATAGTTAGTTACAGATTTACACGGAAAAAATTTATAAAACAAGCAAAATATGTTTGAAACCATGAAAAGGTACATTTGAATAGCTGCATACAAATGCGTGGTTTGTCACTATCAGATTATTTCTTTGAAATATTTTTTGTTGTTTTTACCAAATTACGTGATTGATGGCGCCTTACAGATATTGCTAAATCAAATATACTTCATTTGTTTGTGCAACCATTAAAGTAACAACATTTTAGTTATTTTGCTTGCTCTGATCACGAAAGTAAAAGTTATTTGCACAGCAACTTTTATACAAATATATTTACGCGTAAATTCAAAAAAGAAAAAAAATTTTAGGGATACACACGAATTCCAATCCACAACCTTTACATTACCGACCACTCACGCTACCCCCCTTTTTTTAAATGTTGGTATTCTTGGCAAGGTCTAAGCATCGTCAACGAGCCAAAGTCCCTCCTTTACAACTTTATTATTAGACAATTCCCCAGCTGTGACAGTTTTGTTGACTCTGACAACTGAAATGACTCGAACGGACAAACACAAATTTTACACCCAGCCAGACCTGGGAATCGTACCAAAGTCGCCCGCTTAAGGGGGATTGATCCCTGTCACATCGGTTTTACGGTTTTTCTTATAAATCAGGGAATAGACACATTGTTTTACTTTTTTCACGCTGACAAGGCATAGTTTATAGTTTCATTCACTTTTTGGAATCCATATGACATTGTTTCTGTTAATTTTGTGGCCTCTGTAGTCGCTCCCGTAAATAAAGCAAATTTTATACGTTTACTTATAAAAAAGGTAAGACAAGTTTCCTAAGCCACTGTGTGTGTGACAGCTAACACGTGCGTACTAAATAACTGCCATTACAAGACCGACTTCCTGAACGGACATATTTCGTCGTTTCCAACCAAATCGGTTGTTTGTTTTAGCATCTATCATGGTTAAATTTACCAAATCTGTATAGTATGTCATAAATATGGTTGACTCAAGTAAATATGTTATATGATAGTAACAGCAAATAAATAAAATCGTATAAGCAAACTAGCGTTCGTATTTTTAACAGGAACAAATATTTTGGGTAAAATCAAGTGCACGTATTGTTAAGTATAACATCTAACGCAAAAAATTAGTATAACGAATCAAATATAAGTTTGTTTTAAATAAATTATGTCAGCAAAATGTTGCTGTCGAAGCAAATAACTTCCAGTAGAAACTTCAACGTTACGATTATTATTTAACAATAATTTATTTGTTGCAACAAAACTGATATCAACCTTATCTATTTGTATGTCGTTACAAGCCATTTTTCTCAGTGCAGGCATACAAATTAATGACACTCTTCCCTGGAATGACCATGTAAAGAAAATTGCAGAAATGTGTTCGCTTCATTGCACTTGCTTAAGCGAATGAAAAACTTTCTTCCCATGGCCACAAATAAACTTCTTGCACAGTCACTTTTATTTCCTCTCATATATTATTGTGTTATTTTTCTACGGTGGTCTTACCTGTGATTATGCTGTAAAACTGCAGTGCCATCAAAAATACATGCGTATTGTATGTAAACAATTTGAAATCTTTGAGTCATACTAGTTCATATTAAAAAAAAACTGAAATGGCTCAATCTTAAAGATAGGCAGAAGTTGCACTCACTTTTTCTTATAAAGAAAACGTTCACTTTTAGGTCTACTAAATACGTACAGCTGACCGGTTTCAACTCCTCAAAATGAATCATATCCACCTCACACGTTCTTGTGAGACGATAAATCTTATTGTACGTAGTCATACATTTAAATTCTTTTCCCTATCTTTTACAGTCTCTTGTACCCGCTCTTGGAATGATCTGCGCAATCATTTTAAAATTATTGAATATAACCAGTTTTAAACAAAAGTTAACTATTTATCTTGACCAAACAAACATCTAACGTAGCAGACGTTATTAATTTGCTAATGTAAATTGTGTAATTTTTGTCTCTTTCCTTCTTTTATTCTATATTTGTGATACGTGATGGTATTGCTTGTTATAATAGTAAGTATAGGTTTTAATTATTTATTTTATTTTGGTTTAACACATATGTGCTAAGTGTAAATTTGGCATGAACATTCTTCACGTGGTTAAGTGTAAAGAAATCCCTAACTTCGCCACACAAATAAAGGCATTATAATAATAATATTGTGTTTACGAATTTATTTATACGCATGCCAAACACTCACAGGATGAAACAGCTGCCCCCTATTAATGTGTACGAGCGTTACATATTTATATACACACACACACGTGTGTGGGTGTCGGTTTGCACACGTGCGCACGACAGCGAGGCCATTAAAGATGGCCAGACATTAAAATGGGTTACACATAACTTTACACAAGAACAAAAATTGAGAGAGGAATCTTCCGTTGTCTAATCATCCGTTGTGTCTGTTAAGGAACCATTCCAGGATGCGCCTGGAGCGATTTTGGAAAACTGTGGAAAACCAATATCAGGATCGCTGGAGCCGGAAATCGAACTCGGATTCTCCTGAATGCAAGTCAAACCGCATACTACGTACTTACCTGAGATAAACTATACCTCCAGTTTTGTCTAACAGAAGGTTTTTCAAAAACAAAAAATAACTACTGGTGATTACATGTGAAAAATAAAGCAGAAAATAGACATGGAATTTTTACGTAACCGTAATAATAATTGATTAGTAGGACTTTGAAAAACAAATTTGAAAACATTAACTTCCCCACAAAAAGAAAACTGACTGTCGTTAACTGACAGTACGCACACTCTTACTTCATGTTAATGCGGCCGAGAAACAACAGTAGAAGCTGGTTGATACATTCTACCTAAATAAAATGAAAAGGTGTGGCCACCCTTAAATTGCGTACAACATTACTTTGTAACGTCAGAATAGTCTAACAGTTGAAGGTGAATTATTGTGTTATGTGACCTACGTAACAATAAATATTCCTCTTTTAATGACTGGCGTGCAGGTTGGGCATGGTGATACAGACCCTAGCGCGTATGCAATACTGTGTGCACGGGTGTTTGTTTAATCTCGCCGTGCTGCACAGATGGTCGACAATGACTGTAATAATCACGTACTGTACCTTAAATAGCTCGCATAACCGCAAACAACGCTTTGTTCCTGGATGAAGTTGTATGTTGCACGCCACGAATCTGTTGGGCGAGACACGTACAAATAATTAGATTTGCTTCCTTTCGACCAGGTTACTCGAATAGATCCTCTGTAACAGCGAGAAAGCCATGCGAATTAATACATATTAACGCTCCTCTGTTATTACTTTTGGAAGCCTTGGCCACGTCATAGTATACTGGTTTAGTCCGGTACTCAAGACGGGTTTAAAACACGAACAGACGGCGCATTTATAACATCCAGAGTGTTCGCATACGAGAGTGTTAACCTTCACATTTAAAACTAATTGAAACTGTGCCCTTTTAAGGTACGATTAATTATCTCATTTATATTTAAACAATTGAATCTGTATTTTGAGAGACACCACATGTCACATTTTTCACAGCATGGGTTTATTGATATTTACTCTTCAAAACGCGAAACTCAAATGCTGAACACAGACGTGGCATGTACACCAACATTTAAATATAACATTACCTTATTTACGAAGTTTATTAAAATGTACATTTTCAGTTTGACATTACTTAACTGCTCTTTAATGAAAGTGACATGTGGTGTTCCTCAAATGACTGACTCAATTATACCAAACTGGAACGATCACACACACACGCGCGCGCGCGCGAAACTGTTGGCTGAAACTAGAGACGCTTTAGCATACTTTGAGCTGAAAAAAAAAAGTATTTTTGTTGTATATCTTTGTGATCACAAGTTAAGTTTTCAGTTTTAAAACATCTGCAAAACTAACAATTCAATAGGGTCTTGTAAATTTGTTGTGTAGAAAAGAGTGCTTTTTAAATTAAGACAAAGGTACTGTAGTGTTGAAGAAAACAATGTGCTTTTGTTGTAACAATAAATTTGTTTCTATAGGGGCAACGAAATAGTTTATTGCTGAAACAATATTAGTAATTGCTGTTATTTTGTCCGCCCAAAAGTGTAATATTTGTTGCGTACAGTATATGCGTAGCCTTACGTAAATATTAATTCATTTGTATTATTTTTGTTTCTTTTTAAAACGTAATACATGGCCGGAAGTAGGTCCTGAGTACTTTGTGGGTAAAGCTTGTACTTTTATTAATTAAAATTTGACTGTCAGAATTTTCCAATATCAGCCCTTTCAGTTGCCTGACATTCACACAGGTGGTATTTTCAATTTTTACATATTTATTTTTAGTTAGCTGTTGATATTATTTTATTGAAAACGTTGTTACCTTTATCAAGAATCTTTTTAATGCTACAAAAATCGTTACTACGCTAATCGTTTCATAATTCGTAAAATTAACTATTGATCAGTTAATTTAAATAAGCTATCAATAATTTTTTTGTAAAGCAAGTTGTGTGTGTTGTATATATCGTCTTTTAAGAATGAATACCTCATATCAGCATTTTCTAGACTTTACAGGCGATAATAAAATGCACAGCTATATACAGTACTGTAGAACATATAAAAGGGTGTCAATTATTCTGTCTTGAAGGTTTTATTAGGACGGAAAAGTAATTTTAAACTAAGAAACACGTTACCGTACTGTATATATTATACCTGATTTACAAAGTATCTGGATTATTTATTTATTTTTTAATCTGAAATGAGATTTCAACTCTTAACCGACTATATATTTGTATGTATACAAACATGTGTATAATATACACACAAACTAATTATTATATTTAAGTAGACCCGTTATTTTGTGAACTAAACCACATATTTTTTGTACAACAAAATCAGTTCTGTTGCTTTTTTTCTTCTTAAAAAGACATTCTGTTAGCTCAAATACAAATTAAACTGGCTATACATAAATAAATTTCATTTTGTTAGCGTAGTGTGCAAAATCGTTTATCAATTTAATACATATTTGCATGATATTTGTTCGAATGTTGAGCTATAGGCTAAACAATATGCCATAACTTTACTGAAACACATTCAGTAATAAATATAGAAAGAATCTTAATAAGTTTATATAGGTCCGTAAGCCATAGGTAAACATTGCTATGGAACACCGTATGGCAGATAGTAGTATTCTTATTTTAAGCTGATTAAACTAATCAGTTCATTGTTTCCTTTGTACTAACTAACGTAATATTCAACTTGGTGAACCATAATCGTTGGTTTATTGGCCCTTAAATACCTCGCTTTTTCTAGCACAACAACTAATGAAATTATTGGAACGAAACAATTTTTCCGGTGGTAGCTTTTACAGTAGTCTAAAGTGTAATTTATTAAATTTGACACATTCCAGTATAATACATACCGCTGTTATATATGTATATGTGTGTATTTAAATGTCTTAAGGGTGGTTTTCAAGCAACCGGTCGGACTTAACGTGGAGTATACCATAATTTATTTCAGGTAGGCCCATAGGTCCATCATCTCTAGCAGCAACTAACATCGCTTACATTGGTTCTAGGAAACGTCTAGCTGTTATCAATGTAGAATTTTGGTTCAATTAGAAGCAATTTGCATGCATAATAGACCGAACGTTATTTTTAAGAATCACATACGTTGCTTGCCTGAGAAGACTAAGTACTTCTCGCATTGTAAGCAAGCAATAACACAACCTTGGCTGCAACAAATCAGACGGAACATCTGTATCATGTGTGTTCTTTGCGATTGTATATTTTGGTGTAAAGGCATGCACAGATAAAGCCTAAATTGTCAGGTTAACTATTTTAAAGGTTATGTTGCAGTGTATGGTTTTAAAAACTAGTTGAGCGAATTTCATATAGAAGTTCTGAGACATTCAGATAGTCCTTTCGAGTGCCAGAGTCACCCTTAATTCATCCTTGCTTATCTTTGCGTAGAATATGCAAATTAACATAGTTTCTCGGGCTCCGTACGAAGTCATTGCACTTATGTTTTCTTTCTGTAAGGACACGTGGTTTATATGTAGTGGATTGATTTCTAAACGAACGAATGAAACACATGTTTTAATCTAGTATAGGGCTATCAACTAATTTCCACAACTGTAGGCCTATTTTGAATATTGTGGCTAAATATAGCTTAGTGTTTATGTAACTCTCTTTCTCCGTGAACGTTCTCTTGGGCCCTTTACCGTTTATTTCTGTTCCGCAATGTTTGCTGTAAGATTTTCGTCTCAGATTAACGCTTTTTGGACGTTGAACACTTACAAACACAGCTTATCAGTGCCGGCTTTGTTAGTTCACCAATCCAGGGTAAAGATCATTTTAGGTTCGTTATCCTATCGGGTGGGATTCCTTCGTGACAATAACCTACAAACAGCAGATAAAAGCTTTCAAGAGATTATGAATACCGTTCAGATCATCGATCGTAAGCGTGAGAAAAATAAAGGTGTTTGTCAGCCTGTATTGACTGGAAGATAATGGGTACATAGCTGTTTTCATTTATACGGTGGATGTGAAAACGTCTAAGATTTCCTGCTACTTGCTATAGCGAAATATAAATTTTTGATTGTTTGCTTGTAACTTATCTAAAATTTATTTAATATTATTTTTCTTACGGATATCTGAATTTCATTTTTTGCCGAGTAAAATACTTAGGCCATATTGCATTTCTTCTCTACTATTTCTTAATTCATTTCAGCTTACACCCTTCACCCACTCTCAGCTTTCTAGTATTTAAGAATTTAAAAAAAAAAATATGTTCAAACAATTGCCACAATTGTCTGTATTGTTTACGTGGTAGATAAATAACTGGATATATATATATATATATGTATATATATATATATATGTATATATATATGTATATATATATACACATATATATAAGCGTGAAACTAATGTGTACGCGATTACTATAGTAACATAATTTGAAGCCCTGCGTGTATAATAAAGACCGTGTAACATACATAAGACAATTCTATTTTTGCCCTTATCACCTTCACATAGCTTATGTTGAAGATTGAGAAAGTACCGTTTCTTTCTCGTATTTTACAAGAAAGCCTTTGTGTAATTTTTTTAAATTAGATTTTTTGTCCCATCGTTTGTAATATCGAAGCTTGTCCACATTTATGTATCTATAACTGAGGAACTATTAGCATACTGTTTGCTTTTTTTTTTTTTTTTGTCAGAAAGGTACCAAATAAAATTTCCTTTACGAACTTAAAACTAAGTTCTGATTAACTGTGTTCGCAGTGCAGAACTTCCGAACAGAAAAATAAATATTCAGCATCTTTACCCAATTAATGTTGCTCTAATAACGACACATGTTTTAACACATATGTTGTAATTTTTGATTTGCTGATCTCCGTCAACATTTTGCACAGTTCTTCCTAATTTGTCGAGTGAGGTGGCACTGTGGCTAACACACTTTACTCGGATTCGGGAATATACGGGCTCAATTCCCTGGCTTGGTCATCCAATTAGCATTCTACGCACTCCTGACGAATTTCTGAATGTTTTCCTTACAATGATAATGACAGTTTTTATTCGTGTTTCTGATTCTCCAAGTCTATGGTTCCGTCTAGTTTCGTATCTGTCGATGATAGGTATTTTCAATAATTTTTAAACATTTCCGAAGGTTTGGTGTCAAAATGAGAACAAAGTAATTCGATAAGCTTTAATTACATTGTCTTTCTTTTTGATGTGTATAAAATTGTAGTCTTGTAGTTCTAAAGGCTTGGTTCCAGTCGCCATATTGAATTTTTATTGTGTTTCGCTTTTTTGGAATTCTAAGAAGAAAAATGTTAATTATGCGATTATACCTCAAATTCTATTTACATTTCGATACAGTGTAGACCTTGAGATTTAGCTGTTAACATATAATTACGACACCACAATCTGTGTGGCAAAATTTTTTATATTGATAATTTGCGCGACAAATTGCGACCTAACTCTACAGTGCTAGCTCTATTGACATGCTTGTATTGTAACTCAAGGTAAATTAGTCTCCGATAACATTTTTATTCTCAAAATTTCAAAGAAGGGATAAATAATAAAATTCAATATGGCGACTGAAACCGAGCCTTAACGAGAAGTAGATCATTTGATCAAAATATAGGAATTTTTTTTGTTGCTAGTAAGAAATTTTTCCACTGTATGTTAAAGAGTTAAAATAAATTTTCGGTGGGTATCGATAATCTTTCGACTACTGTTTTGTATACTATTAGTTTTTCTTTAAGGTCTTAAGTGATTATTGATATAACTGATAAAGTATATTGTCACTAATAGACGAAATTAAAATACTATACGTTTCTAAATAATGTAACAGTGCAAAAGCACACTACACAGAAAAAACGGGTTTGTGGTGGCCACAAAATCTTTTGCCAGTATTGACCTCACAAAATTCTTTGTAGTGGTTACACAATTTCTGTAGTCACTGCAAAACTTTACGGGGGGCAGAAAATCCTTTGTGGTCACCACAAAAAAAATTATGAGGTAGGCCTACGTAAAGAATATGTATATATACACACAGATATATATGTATGTATATATGTATATATATATATATATATATATATATATATATATATATATATATATATATATATATGAGGCATAATTTTTTTTCAGTGTACCTGAACTATAGGATATTCCAAGAACTAGTGCACGTATCTAACAATTCTGTTGGCAGAGTTCTTCGTGGATTGCTGTGAATTATCGTCGTAGAGTTTTCAGGATATTTTACGGTACAAACAGTTTCATTTTCACTCGCTCTTTCAGTGAGTTAAAACATTGTTTCACAAAAATCAAACATTCTTTAATGTACGAAATTACATTTACAAGCTGCCATGAAAAGGCATTCGTCGGTAGGGTAGACTATACCTACAAACATGCAAATTCATGTTATTTTTTTACCAGCCGACTAAACTCCATACAGATGTACACTCGTTTGACGTCACCCATTGGTCAAAAAGGTCGTAGTCTGCGCGGAGAATGCATGTGTTCAGTAATTAAAAGTTCCATTGTAGAGAGACCAACCACCTGTACAGCGGCCACGCAGGTTACTGATATCACTTACAGTCTCGTGGCCAATGAAATAACGTGTTGTACTTTGGTATGTACAGAGCAGTGGATTTTAGACTGTCATTGAATAATTACGTGTATTTTACAGGTCACAAACTACACCAAGCGACACTGGAAAATCGTGGGAAATATTGACTATGCTAGGCTCCAACGTGCTGTGTATAACACTGGTGGTTTTAGTTTATCTGAAGCACTGTTTCTGTCTTCAACAGAGCCAGTTACAGCTTTAACACAGAACGTGTGTGATTCGTTTCAAATATGTGTGTGCATGTCACAAAAATTGCATCATCCAATAATAGTAGGCTTCAGTTACTACTATTTATTGAAGACAACGTTACGTGGAGAGATTTGGAAGTGCGTGTTTGACACTCGGACGAAATGATGTTAGGTTAGTACTGAGCAGCTGCGGTTTGGATGTGCGGCACCCCGAGAATAACCACCGTCTAATAACAGCGTCGGACACGTTTTAGACGTGCAAGCGTCATGAGTAAAGACGTGAAAAATTCACGGGATCTCTGACCTGATGGCTCTCCAAGATCTGCATTTAACTGCTTTTTCGTAATTGGCTCAGCGCTCTCCAGGAGGTATCAAATAAGTCAAGGTCCAATGGAGAACCGTTGCAGCCCCATGAACTGTGGGAGAATCAGGAGCATTGTATGTTATTCAAGCGAAAATAATGTCTGCTGGAGCCAATTATGACTAGACACCTGCAAATTTCTCGTTAATATCTGACAGCAGACTGGACTCCAATTTACTGTGTGTTCATCTGGCTTCTGCTGTTGGCCGGCAGTATAGTGTGGTGCGCCAACAAATGATATAAGGTCAAGTACCTAATGCCTAGAGATGATGGTTTATCGCGGGAAAACTTGACTGATTGCTAGGTTTCAACGCACGTTCAGCTTACCAAAAGATTACTGGCTTCCGCCTGTACGTGGAGTTGTTACCCTGTTTGTCTGAGCCAATAAGAATCCTGGTATTATAAAACTTGATGCCTTTTATTGGTCGGCAGACAGCTATGTTGTGGCAAGAAACTACAGAGTTTTCAAGGATATGTTGGCACAAATTTTTGCAATATACCATCATTATGCCCATGAACTTTTCGCGAAAAGAATTTCGCCCCACTTTGTTTCAATTCCTTACGTGCACACCTGCAGCTCAACTTCATGGCTATTGACAGAGTGTTTTTGTGCATAGTCGCTATTAATTTGCCTGTGCCAATCAGTACACGGATAACTGTGACACATCACGTCTGTGATTTGCGGGTTTAACCACAAGACGCTGGCTGTTACGGCATCCGGCAATCTCTGACCACAAAGCCGAGATGCAGGAGCGCACGTAAGGTACTCAAACAAAGTGCTCCAAAAATCTTTTCGCTAAAGTTCTTGTCTATATTTATAATTAGAGGTACGTCAACTTCGCGGATTCATCTGGTAGCAGCCTAGACTTGGCAGTCCTATATACCCACTGGCCACAATCGATTATCTGTTGGCTTATAACCGTACAAGCAGGTAGCAAGCGATAGCACTTCGCATTATTTCCTTATTTACTACTGGCTTGCAGTAGTCAAACGCGTTTCGTAACAGCCGCCAGCAAGTCACAGACATGACAATGAAGTATACATAATTGGCGTTCAACCTGACCCGGAATGTATCTACGAAATTTACGTACCTCTATTTATAATTATGAGTAGAGAGGATGGTATTTATTGTGACGTGTATGATTAGGTGATATCGTCTGACAGTCAAATAGGGAAACATACGTAGCCTACATGTGAAATACAGGAATCGTTTCATAATCTGAACGTGCGTTGAAACCCAGCAGTCAAGATTTCCCGCGATAAACCATCATCTCTAATGATGAATGATGACTTACACACAATTTTTTCTCAAACATATTCACAGCAATTAATATATAATTACTTATACTTTTCGCAATACAAAATAATTTGTTCCTTTTAACTCCACGTACTTTGTGTGTTATGCTAATCTTTTCAAAATGAGCAGAGTTGCAAAGTCATTGGGTTTCGCGTCACATTTTTTTTACATGCTAGCCATTAAAATAGTGCATTTCAGCAATTGTATTTGCAACTATTTATTATTGCTATAAAACATGCACGGGGACTTTTACGACACGTAAATACACGCGCTGAATTTATTTGGTGTATGTAGCTATTTCAGCGCTGCCTCAAAGGCAGAAGCACTGAACACGATCATAGAAACCTCTGTCCTTCGAAAAGTTTAGACTTGGCGCTTGGAGGGTGAAGGCGAAAGGGACCGGTTGGTCAAAGCGAGATCCGAAGCATTTCATCCCAGATTCTAGGCTGCACGTTAACCTCGGTCCAGTGCAGGCATTCTCGTCACACAAACGTGGCGCATTAAAGATCAGTGCCACTGAGAACATACGAATTTCTGTATAGTTAAAAATAGCAGTGTGCTGAAATCACAATGAACAGAGTCTACCGTGTTATTATCGATCTCGACAAACCAAAATATGGGGCGTTTGCAAGACGCAACATAATTCCCGCCCGACGCCGTAGCTGTAATATCATATGTAGACTCAAATAACAGCTGTATATTGAAAGGACCATCCAGCATTATCATATTTATTAGAGGTGAGCGGGTTTTACTGCCTTTAAGATCGAGGTCTTAAGAGCCATCAGTAGAGACCCGGATATTTCACGGGATCAACGACCTACCGGCTGGACTCCACAGTCCTATATACACTCTGTCATCAGCCACATGTTCATATGCTGCTGCTCCAGTGAGTGGATAGTTGTACATGTGACAAGGTAGCGCGGGAGTCAGCGAGTGTTTAAGTGCAGGTTTGCTATCGGTTAAGGGCGTTCACGTGAAGAAAAATCATAATTTTATATTTATATAAAATACAATTAGTTTTGTAGATATTACTTGAGAGTACATTTTTCTCTTACAAAAAAATATAACTCAGCCAGTTTTCCCATAATATAATTTGAAAGGCAAAATTTGCATATTTTTACTTCATACAAAACTTGAAAACCAGCAAACGTATTGAAATGAAAAAAAAAAAAAAAAAAAAAAAAAAAAAAAAAAAAAAAAAAAAAAAAAAAAAAAAAAAAAAAAAAAAAAAAAAAAAAAAAAAAAAAAAAAAAAATCACATCAACACTACATGTCACGTTATAAGGCTCGAAGCATGTAGGAGAAGTCTCCCCTAATATCGCCCCTTTTTTTTGGAGGAACTTGCTGAAAAACGTTTTACACTTAATTATTCAAATAAAGACCGTATGCAGTATGTATATAAATATTTATTGTAACTGTACGTAAAACGAAAACGAAACTGTACGTAAAACGAAAACCAATACATATTCGTTAAAAATTTGCATATAAAAATATATATATTAAATGACATTTTGCAGCACTGAACAAAAGTAGTCTAATAATAAACTATAATAAAAACATGTTCATAACATAAACATTAATGGCTTCCCTGGCCAGCAACATGGCGGAGACGCGTACCGCCAATCAGCGTAAGGCGGCTACATTGCTAGCGCCGGTAGCCAGGCAAATAGGAAACCTGCCGTAACACACAGGAGCCAAACATACACGGAGCTGGAATTAACACCCTTGGGCAGCCAATAAGCGGCGAAGTTCGACCGTATCAACCGAGCCGCCACGTCATTTCATGTCTGTATTACTATTTAGTCTGTGACACGACTGAGAAAAATATACGCTGTTAGAAAAAATTTCCGTAAAATTACAGAAAAGTACATGCAAAAATTTATCCATGCGAAAAACATGATTGGATGATAACTTTCTTACACACACTTATAACTTGGGCTAGGAATATTTCGCAAGTTCAACGACCAACATGCTATATATTTCGTTAGCCTGTGTATACCGAAGTTATACCATGTGTCCATTACCTGCTACTCATTCAGTCAGCAGACAATGAAAGACTAGACTGGGCTTGAGTAAACATAGGACATTGGATTCTAGCATACAGGTCATTGAACTCGTGAATTTTTCCTAGCTTTAGCTATAACGATCACAGGCGTCAAATATTAATTACGATACCAGAATTCTCAACGGCTCTGTCAAATATGGTAACAGTTTCACGTACAGACGAAGGCCAAGTAGCATGCACAAAGCTTCTAACAAGCTGAACGTACGTTGGAACCTAGCAAACTGTCAAGTTTTCCCGTGATAAATCACCATCTCTATGGATGGGTTACATGTGTGAAACTGTAACTTGTACAGCTGGTGGCTGGAATGCGGACCCGTACCCAGCAGTTTATCTCCTGCGTGCTTCGCAGTGTAGAGTTCCTGTGGTTACAGAGGGGGAAGAGGTTACCCTTCTCTTCGACGAGCCACGGCTGCTATTTGCGGGCGCATCGTGTCAGCAGTGACTGATTAATGCCGGCGCGTGCGCCCCACGTTGCAGGCGGCCCAAGGACGACCGTCGTTTTTCGCGAGCTGCTGTCGCGGCGCGACCCCTCCGTATGGCTCGCCCTCCCTCGCTTAAATTTAGAACCCTGCTCCCTCGTCTTTTTTGTTGTGTTGGCGGCTTGAGCGACTCCTGTCAAACGGCCCTAAAGCAAATAAAGGTCCAAGTCGAAGTTGTGCCCAGCACGGACGCGCTGTTGGACGTTAAAGTAGGCAGAACTCCACACGACGCTAGGACGCAGACTGGAGAACTCACTAACCCAGGGGTGCTCAAACTTTTCGCATGCTTGCCGTGGACGCCCCTTATAAACTTTGCTCATCCAAACATCATTTTTCACTCTTAAAATACTCGGCATGGTGTTTTTACTAATTGATATAGGCAAATGTCTTTTGCCGCATGATGCGTTTTATTGTACTTTTCTTTACAATCTTTAACTCTTTGTGCACATACGTTTCTCCTGAAAAGCGCCTGCCTACACACTGTGATGTTAACCAGTTTCCTACATAGCCACGGGAAAACAAATTAAGTTTCAATTTGTATGCAGTGTAAATTAAACCAAAAATGTGTATATTTGCCTCAAGGAAAAATGTAAATTTGATTGTCATTTTATATTTATATAGGGAGGCTCTTTCTAGGCTAACATACGCTTGGATACGGGCTTACAAGTAAAAGTTATGAAACACACTACGCTGACAGGATAACTCAAACCACAACAAATTGTCTCGGTTGCGTTAGGATGTTGTTATTGTCCTTGTTAACACTGTGGCGTGTGTATTTTCGTGTTTTATTATTGTTCGGTGTCCCCTTTACCTTGTTTTTCGTTAGTCTCTATCCGTCGTTTCTCTGTAAAACTGTTTTTCTGTATTTTCTGTAGAATTCAACCTGAAAACATTGTATATGTTGCAATTTTTCCTGGGTAAAAATTGTAGGGTTTTTTCCTTTCAGATTTTTGTCATGTAATTGTTTTGTTTTCTTTTACATTATGTTCAACAAATAATATCACGAACAGGAACATCACTAATATAATTAACGATACCCGACCTCGCAAGACCACTTTTCTTATAAAATCATACTTGTAACAAACCGCTACCAAATCTAGATATGATACCTTGAAGCCCAAAACGATACATCAAAGACATTAACACAATACTTTCTTCTGAAGCCAATACCTTAACATTCAACTTGGCAGGATTTATCTCTTCATTTACTGCATCCTTATCCAGAATCAAAATATTCTTGAATACGTTCCTTGGAAAGTAACGTCTTCTATGTCTCCTCCTTCTCCACATTGCTCCGATGTCGCAAGTCTTCACTGCCTTATGAAATTTCATTGTAATATTTTTATTCTGTTATTTCGTAGCTCTTGTTTATTGAAGAACTGGTCAGCGCAGCAGAAGCGCCACTACGTCGACGACTAAATGTGTGCTGTGCTATTCAGATCTGTGCTTGACGCCCATGACGACGAGTCATATACCGGAAGTGACGAGACATAAACGCTTTCTTCTTACCCTCTTTGTGCGAGCGCGCTGGAGCGAACCAAGTTCCTCGCCGCAGAATAAAAGTGAAGGAATGAAGCCAAGAAAGTGCACGTAGCGGGAATCGAAATCATGGCCGCTTGCCCTCTTTTTCTGCGTCGTCCGTCTCGCGTCGTGACACTCGAATTTTTCCTCGATCTTTCTCCTGTTTGTATCCATCCCTACCTTCACCCTCCCTTCTCCTTGTGAAGTCCCTGACAGCGCGCGGACATCGGGACATTCTTTTTTACCCGAAGACACCCCGAAGAGAATGTCTCGCCCGAAGAGGTGCCTTGACTTTCCGCCAGGAAAATTAATTGACACTGCATTTTTTAACGCTTTTTGCAGTTCCCCACAGCCAATTACTGAAAATATTTGCGAAGGTTTTATGGAAAAACACTGCCGCGGCAGCTCAGTTGGCGGGGAGAACAACACTCTGGAGTACGTCCTTATTGGTGAGTTTCCAGGCAGCAAAGAGGTAACGTGCTCGTGAAGTTCGTTCCTGGGTCGAATGTCACGTATTTTCCAAGGAATGTGAGTGTAGAGAGAGTTTGACTATGGGGGCAGTGGGAAAACATGATGTCGGTAGAACCGGGAACATTCGCCTGCCAACAGCCTATATGGAGGGCCATGAACTAGCCCCGAAAATATTTTTTCACAATTTTGTTTCGATATCTTACGTGCTTACTGTGCTTCATGGTTATTGGTAGCGTGTCGTGAAGTGACGTCTCTCTCATTTGACTGTGGCAACCAGAGAAAGGTTCCTGCATCACCACACGTCTGTGATTAATGAAGGATTCTAAGATGGCGGTTGTTGATTGGCGAGGCAAGAAATGGTGCTGCGCTCTAGTGGTTTGTCGTCAAAACCACTTTGTTCAGTGCAATCATATGTAGGTTACTTTGCTTCATTGTAACAGGCAGTATTTAAGCAGTGAGTTGAAAAGATACAAATTGATCGTAATAAGGCTAGTATTTTGTATTACAGTAAGTTGAATAACAGCGTCCCAATTTTTTTTTCTCTCGGCGTTACATGGAAACAGTTTCGTAGAACCAGAGAAGATGCATATTTAAATTGCTACTTTGCCCCCTTAGCACTGTTAAGAGAACTAGATCTTCCAAATTGCCAGCCGTTCACTTAAAAATAATATTTATTCATCACCACAATGTATTTTGTCATTATAGATCTTACCAGAATTTTTTTGTGGTGCCTACAAAAATTTATGCTGCCTAAATAAAGTTTTGCAGTTACTACAAAAACATTTTGTAACTACTACAAAAAACTTTGATGAGTTCCATATTGACAAAACATTTTGTGACCACCACAAAACGTTAGTTTCCTGTGTTTTATACAATGCTAATAATTTAATTTATGGTTTAAAAAAATCGACCCGACCATGGTGCTATCTACTGATTTAGAAAGCATACATCCAAAAACATTGTCGCACGCTCGCCGTTGCTGTTGACTCAGAGATGCCCAGTATTATCATGTAACGAATTTTATTCTAGTTTGTGGCCGCTCTCATGGGGTTGTTCAACAGTTGCAAGAGTTTCCAAATGTTTGTTGCTTCGCCCGGGTACCTAGGTAGCATTGTACGTTAGAGAGATATTGCGCGGAACCAATGGAAATCTGGAAGCCTTTTGTTGTTTGACAGGTCTGCAATTCACTTTGGAAGTGTTTAGGTGTTTTGTGGAGAGGGGATAAGAACTATTTATCGGCTTAACTTTATTGTTACAGTGTATCAAACGATTGCATTTAAATCATGTTTGGGGAAAAATTATTATTTGTATAAATTATCGGCTACAAGCGAAGGTGATAGGCAACATTGCATAGGTTATGTTTTTATATACATCGTTTACTTTTCTCTGCGAGTGTTCAAACCTGTTCGGACATAGCCTTTCTTTATCATTTAAATTTGCATATTAATGAAAATGATAATTAAATTATAATAAACGTGTATTCCTGTCAATTTCCTTGAATGCACGTCAAAATTTCATTATTTTGCATAAACTTTTCTGACCTCTATTTACATTCGCATCACTTTTTAGATATAGCTTGAAATGATGCCCTTTATTGAACCTTTTAAAGCGATTATATTAAGTCACGAGGTTAGTTTGGGTAGGGTAAAATTTCAGCTTGAGGAATTCAAACAGTCACCGGAGTAGAGTTATCAAACGGAATCTTGACTTTCTTGTAGGATTTTATAGTAAACACTAGCGACCCAGGTAGCACTAATTGTCTATGGCCAGGAGTTGCAGTTTATACATTGGCATGCCGTACACTTCCAAGTCTCGATCCTACTTAATTAAGTAATTGTTATTAATTTATTTATTTGTTAATTAATTTGTAAGGAAAATATGACACAAAATTGGCAAAAAGGATAAATAAATTCTGTTGATCTGATTGGTACCAAACTTCACAGGATCACCGGCTGGGCTAATATGAAGATTGCCTGAAAATTTCACCAAAATCGCTCTAGCAGTTTTTGAGTTCATAGAAAACATAGCCTACATACGCGCATCGATTTATATGTATAAGATAGATAACCCGGAGATTGAATAAATCTGTTCATGTTACTAAACACACCTATGTAATGTATTTGAAAGATTCTTGGTATGGGAGTTAGTTATTTAGCGAAAAGTTGTGCACATGCGCCATTGCAATGCTATGACGTACCAGAATAATTTCAGTTTGCCTGAATACGGGAGCTGACATAAGAACACAGACACGTTAGTAGTGACATTTCGGGAGCTTACGTCTGCTCACGACAAGCTCGTCTGAGAAATACGCCTGTGCTCTTATGTGTTTTCATTGTTTCGTCTCAGTTGTTGTCTGCACTGTCTTGATTTTGGTAACTTCAGTTTTCTTAGTTCTTTTTCATTTTGTTTTTGTTTTAAACTTTTTCCCTCTGTTTTGTGTTTTCTGTGATTTGACACAATTCCTTTTAGAAGTTTTTAGGTTTTATTATTTACGTATGGGTTGGCTTCCGTCAATTCAAATGTTTTTTCCTCTATTGTTTTTTCTTGTTTTTCTGAAACTACATAACACTGCCATGATGTATGTCCACAGTTTTCCCACTAAATTAAAACCTACCTAACCCCTGCAGATAACTTACTGTTACCGTCTGTTTATGCGTGGTGTCGATGCACTGAGACGGGAGCGGGGAAGATGTGCTTTCCTGGAGTGTCGGGTTCGATGACCAGGCGCGAAACGTCTCGGAATGGGCTCGCTGGTCCGTGAAATGTGGTCTGGCTCGGTACCCTCCCCTCCCTCCATCTTCGCAAAACTCTTGGCATCCGAGATTGTGCTACGCGCCACCTCGTACGCTAGTTTTTTTTCTCTTAAGCACTGTGCATTGTATGTACGTATTTTGAAACTTTTGTGTTGTGCAAGAAACATTTAGTTTACGCTCACTGAATGACGAACAGGCTAATTTTAGTGTTTTTTATTTTACAAGTGGATATATAGAAACATAAAGCTGTCAAGTCATGCAAAAAACCTATTAATTTGTTTTGTCCTGCTACCAACTAATTTTGTATGTTCCTGTGTATGTATATATATGTGTGTATATATGTGTGTATATATATAAAATACATATATATATATATATATATATATACACGTATTTATATATACGTATATACATACAGTACATACATACGCACACACACACACACACACACACACATATATATACACACACACCAGGAACAAACGCATAAGCACACTACGAGAATCCTGGACTAAATTGGAGAGGAAAATTTAAGTGGCAAAGTGATGTACGACGTTATTTTACGTGTACAATGTGGCAAGACTGCACGGAGAAAGTCCCTTCTTGCGCTCCACGTACAGGTGTTATTTTATGTATATTACGTTAATTAAACGCAGAATAACGTTTGGGTTGTTCGGGATTTTAACCTTCACCCATAATGTGGAGGCCAGAACAGTAGTAGTAGTAAGATAAGTTCAGATTTAGCACAGGATTCGTGTGGTGTGCTTATTATAGAGTTGTTTCTGTACAAAATGTTATACACATACACTATACGCTTTTACAAAGGGTTTATAATCTAAGTTACACTCTAAAAAATTGCTTGTAAGTTTACCAGACGTGCGTATAGGAGCGCTAAGAAAGTAGGTATGGTAGAATAGTTTCCCAGAAATCCATGGTAGTACCACAGAATATTTAGGAATACAGAAGTGAAATAGTTGGTAGTTCGGCGAACTCAGTCACACACGCCAGCAAAATGGCGTTCCTGGCCAGCAACATGGCGGAAATACCTACCGCCAATGAGCGTAAGGCGGCTGCCCTGCTAGCCGGCAGCCAGGCCAATAGGAAACCTGCCGTAACATGCAGGAGCCAAACATACACGGGGCAGGTATCAACAGATTCGGGCAGCCAATAAGCG